>JANEHU010001550.1:0-15805 GCA_027563435.1 Nasonovia ribisnigri
CAGATTTAACTAATTATGTGCAACCTTGATTTAAATATTCAAATATTAGTTATAAAAGTTAAACATTTCATATATTTTTGACTACAAAATAATTTGTACATTTTAAATTTGATAAATGCTGTCAAAATTTGAATTTTAGATGGTTATAAAAAAAAAACGTGCCTATGTATTTTTAATATTTTTCAACTGTTATTGTAACAGTATATCAGGAGTCTTGTATTACATTTTCAAGCTTTTTGACCCAACGAATAACAATTTATCGACATTTATAGAAAAATAATTTGCAAATTTACGTGATTTTTACGTACTTTGTCAAAATTCAAACTTTAAATGTTTAAAAAAAAATTATGAATGAATTTTTTATATTTTGTAACTGCTATTGGAACAATATATTAGGATCATTATATTACATTTTCAAGCTTTTTTATCGACATCAATTTTAATAAAACTAATAATATTCGAAAATTTCGTTACGAATTTAGGATACATATTACCAGGGTGATCTTAATCGTTCATTTTCGGTTCGGTTCCATAATTTCTTTTTGAACTTTATTTGCGATAAATGTCCAACAAACGGTTATAGATATAACGTTATAATTTAAATGGTTCACCGAACATTTTACTAGAAAAACGTTAAAATTGTTTCTGTTTTTTGAAGATTTCACCAAAAAAACGTTAAAAAATGTAAAGTTCTTGAATGATAGACCTAATAAACGTTGTTAAGTTATTCGTTCTTGTAAATTTAATCAGAAGAACGTTTTTAAATAATACGTTCATGAACATTTAATCAGAAGAACGTTTTACAGTAATACGTTCTCAAACGCTTTAAAGTTATAGGTACGTTCTTGAATATTTAATCAGAAGAACGTTTTAAAGTAATATGTTCCGATCGTTGAATTGCTATATGTTAACGTTTGTAAGACGGACACAATAAGGGCAGGCGCTAAATAAAATAGGTAATATTTTGTTAAAGTATGCCATTTATATCCACATAAATAAATGATAGAATACAAATAGGTTATAAGTACATTTATGAACAGTTTTAAAACTAAAATTATACATTTGGATCTGAAACTTAATTATTCGCACGCCTATAATTCATATTAGTTAAGTATTATACCGTACAAGTACTTCAGTAGGTACCTGTTATAATTACGATATACGATTTACATTGTTTATTCTCTTCAATGTTTCGTAAATTATTATTTATTTATAATATATTTTATTGATTATTATTTATTTAGGGAGGTATTTATTTATTAATATTATTAATTAATGTATTATGTTATTATATTATTACTCATAATAACCTATCACCTATATTATCATCATAATATTATATCATCTTATATTGTCAAAAATAAATGATCGACTATTGGATTTATTTAGGCTGAAGCTTCTTTAGTTCTTTCAAAGTTACATGATGCTATTGGGGTATATTTGTAATCCGTATCTTAGGTATTAGTAAAGACAGGACTAGATGTAAATTAAGTTTTAGATTTTTATATTAAAGTACTTATTATTCTTAAATATTTTTAAAGCCAAAATAGACAAAAGATAATTTTGATTCATTACGTTATTTTCAAAGTTCGAAGAACGGTTTATTCTGTGATGTTCTATGTGTTAAAAGTTTGAAGAACATATTAATTTATTACGTTCTTCGTGTAATTGTTCAAAGAACTTAATATAGGTTATAACATTTTTCTTGTAATTGTTCAAAAACTTAATGAGTTATGACACGCCTCATGTCAATTCTTTAAAGAACTTTTAAGATTATAACTTTTTTGTGAAAAAGTTCAGTAAACTTAATAGTTTATAATGTTATTTCATTTGCAGGACCAATAAACTAAATTAAACAATTGGTTTCGTTCCATTATATTTTGGTTTATGAACAACAATAATGTTCTTAACCGTTTTTTGCGTTCCGTTTGGAACCCTGCATATACAATAATTATGAATGTTGTCACAAGGTTGGAAAATCCATGAATCCATCACTATTAGAATAAAGATTATTACATTTTCATTCTGCTTCCCAAACCAAATTATAGTATTTCCTATTTAGCTATAGAGAGCAGTTAAACCTACCAGCAGTTTACCATCACTATAGTAAAATCCAAATATACCAATGCAAATGTCTCCATGCATTAACCAAACCCCCGTCCTATGTCTCAAATTCAAAATAACACTTTGGTAGATACTCTTAGTCAATTGTATTCTAACAATTAGGTGTAGGTCAACAGTTTAATACGTTACCCAAAAAATTCTAAACAACTTTAAACTTTTAATATTATTCTTTTATTAACTTCTTTGTTTTTTAAATAGGGCTTTATTAAAATATTATATTACAATCTATACATGTGTACAATTAGCAATAGTTGTGGGAGGAAAAGAAGGAAAAGAATAAGAAATGACATGGTAGGAAGTCTTGTAAGTACCCACTTGCCTACCTTTTTTTACATTATTATTTTAAATTTTGCGCCAGACACTTAATTCGTATTGATAATAGTTAATTCATTTAGGTGGCTTTTTGTCGATATTTGCCGGATATCCAACATTATTGTTCACAAATATACGGTTGGTAGTGTGGTACGATGGTTTTTTGTCGGGTGGCATTTTGCCGGATTTTGGTGATGGTGTTTTGTCGAATGGTTTTTTGTCGTCATCACGTGGCCTTATGGCGGGTGGTTATTTTTCGAGTGGCTTTTTGACGATTCATTAGTGCACGATTTTCATTCGCAAATTTACGGTTGGTAGTGTGGTACGATGATTTTTGTCGGGTGGCATTTTGTCGGATTTTTGTGATGGTGTTTTGTCGAATGGTTTTTTGTCGTTATCACGTGGCCTTATGTCGGGTGGTTATTTGTCGGGTGGCTTTTCGAGGTGTCACCGTTGTGACCATTAATGTTCCTATAGATATAGATTTTTGTAAGATTTTGTTGTTAAATTTAAAAACTATTTATTATGAAAAAATGATACATGAGATTTGTATAATAAAAAAATATATTTAAGTCATTATGTGTTTCTTTTTTTTATTATATGCCAAACATATTATACATTAGGTACAGAAAATAATTTATACAATATTAAAAATAATTACTTATAGTTGTTCACAAATTTTTAATATTCTTAAAAAAAAATATAATAAAAATGGTAATTAGGTAATTACATTTATAATTTGAAATAAAATGTAGACAATCATTTTTAAACAATAAATTTATCTTCAGCAAATATAGGTTTACTTAAATTACAAATAGCACCAATAATGGTCATTATGTCGTTGGCTAAATTTGCATGAGCCCACTGGAATTTATTTTGAAAAATTTTAAAGGTTTTGATTCTTTGATTTATGCGTTCAATATGCACACGAGCACTTGCAATATTTCAAGATAGAAGAGCTTCTTCTTTAGTAAATTGTTTTTTACACCTTAAAAAGGGAGGTCTTATGAGAATCAAATTATACTTATTGCAGGTATCATCAATTTGAAACCCTTTATCAACCATTATTGCATCATGTTCATTCATTAATTGAACAATATTACTTCAATTACTCAGCAAATGATAGGTCTTGTTTTAGTTTGATGAATACTAATACAATACGTCCTTTAATATCTAGGTTATGAGTTCTTTTATCAGGAAAATTTGTTGAAAAAAGTTCACATATTTTATTTAAGAGGATAAATGATGGAATACTAGTCATGGTGATTAATTTTGGTTGGGTATCGATCATGCTAAAAAAGGACGTAAATATATCACCACTTGTTACTTGCACCGCTGCATCTTTAAACTCTCTCTGCAGTTCAGGTTCACAGAATAAAGTGTCATGTTCTACAACAGGCAGACTTTCTGTTACCAAATTGTTAGCACCTATCATTTGTGTATAATTAATTGTTAAGGTTGTCACCCTGTGTCGAGGCAAGCACGACGTAGTGCGGTGCGACCACTGTGGAAGTAGTGTTCAGTAGTCCCGTGACGCGACCGACCGCACACCGTTATTGTTTTTTCGCTCGCAAGACCGACTCCCGTTTGATGTAATGCAATTAAGTTTTTTAATTTTCTGTATTACATACCACATAAATACTATTTTATTGTTGTTCGTTTATAATATAAACCCGTACATCGAATTGTTTATCCTGACCAGAGCCCTAGTGAATATTAATAATTGCTCCTAATCAAGTTATTATTACAGTTTCTAACATTTCAGAAGTGGGATATACCCGTTGTATATCCAAGTATTCCAAGTTCATAAGACACCCCGAAATCAGTTTTCGGGAAGCGAAGTCACGAGGTTTCCGGTCGTTCGCGTTATTTTCAGTGCGCGAAGTCGGAAAAACCCGATGTCGGTTACGTAACGTTATCGCTTGACGTCCCGGTCGTGCGAGTGCTTCAGTTCGCCGGTATCGTTCCGATCGTGCGAGTGCGTCAGTTCGCCGACAACGTTCCGTCCGCGTGAGTGCGTCAGTCCGTCGTCATTCGCCCCGATCGTGTGAGTGCGTCAGTTTTACGGATAACCGTTATCTGTCGCTCCATGTTCTGATAACACCGTGTTGTTGTTTTGATTATTCGTAATCACAATCGCCGGTACACGATATGGAGAATGATAAACCACCACAACAACCGACACTTGTGAAGGCTCCGACGTATCAGGAGTTATTTGACCTGGCTACCAGCCTTCAAGCCCGGTTAACCACACTGGAGAAGACGAGCACCAACTCAAAACCAGGGTCTGATATTACGTCTACTTCGAGTCCTCGCGCACAGTCGTTCGGAGACTTCCGCCTGTTGCCAGATCTAAACCGTTCGGTACCTGTGTTCTCAGGGCATGAGGGCAGTTGCGCGGCCGAAGATTGGATTTGTTCGGTAGAAGCGCTGTCGATTATAAACAATTGGCCCGAACCGTATTCAATACAATTTGGCAAATCGAATTTTTCCAACGCCGCCCGCAGCTGGTTCCTAACCGAAGTTTTTGCTGGCTGGTCCGATTTTGTTGCCAAATTTCGTGCTGCGTTTGTTCGCACGTTGCGGATGTCCGATAGTTGGACGGCGTTGGTCGAACGAACCCAAGGCGAAACGGAACATACGGCTGACTATTTTTACGATAAATTACGTCTATGTCAGTCTCTGAAGTTAGTTTTCGCCGAAACCAGAGATCAAATCATACTCGGTATTCGGTCGCAAGAATTGGCAGTATATGCTATGAGTAGAACGCACGACTCGCCGGCAATGTTACTTTCAGACTTACAGGAGGGCGATCGTCTTTTTGAGTTGAGAAGGTCGCAGACTATGGCGGTGATGAAGTCCAAAACTGAACAGCCACGATCGACCAAGGGCTACCGTGGTATCGAAAAATCGACGTCGGTTACGACAGGAGTCAAGTTGAATCGCGGCCCCGATATCGTAGCGCCGAAGTCAGAACAGTCTACGGTACGATGCTTCAATTGCAACATGAACGGACACATCGGGCGAGATTGCCCGAAACCCCGAAAGCCCTGCTCAATCTGTCAGTCTACAGCACACACGCGGGGACGATGCCCCGAGAAACCGCCTGAAGCAATGCGTGCTAGGACATCGCCGTTGGTTCCGCGACAGAACAACTTTATTCAAAATGTGTGTTTTAATGAGATCTCAACTACTTGTCTAATAGACACCGGTTCGTCGCACGTATTAGTCCGTGTTGGTTTGGTCGAACAAACCGCTGCCACCGTGCGTTGGGTGCAGCGGCCGTTGTATACCGTTGGCGACGCACACCAGCCGAGTGCGGTCACGCTAGGCGAGACCACCGCCGACATCGCTATAAATGGAGCGCTCGGAGCCGATCATCCGGCGCTCGTGGTGAGCGACGAGTCAATACCTGTGGACGTTATTGTCGGTCGCTCGTGGTTGGAATTGCCACACGTAAATTTCTATAAGCTCCGCGACCAGATAATAATCGAAGTATTTAATTCGATTGACCCTTCAGTAGTATCTGAGACCGCAGCAGTGGAGACGTCCGAAATACGTACGGCGCTGATTGACGCTGATCAACCGTTTCCGTCGCCGATCGAACACTCTGATATAAATCTCGGCGCTCAGATATCCGAGTCCGAACGGAAGGAATTGTTACAATTAATTAACCAGTATCGCGACGTGTTTGCGAAGTCTCTGACCGAACTTGGCTGCACCTCCTTACTTGAGATGGACATCACGGAGGTAACAGGTAGTGCCCCCGTACGTCAGAAGCCCTACCGTACTTCGCCGTCTGACCGTCGCGCGATAGCTGATATACTAAACAACTGGAGATCAGCAGGGATCATTTCCGACTCTACGTCGCCGTACGCCAGCCCGGTCCTGCTAGTTGACAAAGGAAGTGGTGAAAAGCGTCTATGCGTCGATTATCGTAGACTAAATCAACAGACCCAGGACCAGCCCTATCCGATGCCCGACATCGACAGTCTCTTATCACGTTTAGCTGTGGGTCATATTTTCACCACGTTGGACCTTTCAAACGGTTTTCTCCAAATCCCGTTGAGTGAGGAGGCTAAGCAGAAGACGGCGTTCGTGACGGAAGAGACTACCGCCAAGTTCGAGCGCATGCCGTTTGGTCTTAAGGGTGCGCCTGGCATGTTTCAAAAAGTTATGAACGTCGTATTCCAAGACCTGATGGACGCCGGGCTAGTCCATGTTTATCTCGATGATATAATCATACCGTCCCGTGATTGGCTAGACATGTTGGCAGTCGTCAAGCGTGTGTTCGACGCCCTCCGTAAGGCCCGTCTTACGCTAAAGCCGGCTAAATGTACGTTCGGCGCCGATAAGTTGAATTTTCTCGGGTTCACTATATCGAGTGGCGCAATCCGACCGGCCCCTAAAGTACGCGCGATCGAACATTTTCCGCAACCACGCGACGCACATGAGGTGCGCCGGTTCCTAGGGTTGACCGGGTACTTCCGGAGATTTGTTGTAAATTATGCAAAATTGGTAGCGCCGTTAACATATCTTACCAGGGCCGTACGTGTGGGGTGAAACCCAACAAGAATCATTTGTGGAACTCCGAAAACAATTGTGTTGTGCCCCGGTGGTACGGATGTTTGATCCGAAAGCGATAATTACACAAGTGCACACGGACGCGAGCTCAGTAGCTCTATCGGGCATTATGCTGCAAGGACCGACGGTGACAAATTTGCACATGGTCTATGCCGTGAGCAAAAAAAACCACGGAGGCGGAATCAAAATATCATAGTAGCCGTCTTGAACTTTATGCCGTTATTTGGTCACTCAATCGCCTGCGACCGTACCTGCTCGGTATCCACTTCACCGTTGTCACGGACTGCCAGTCCCTGATATATCTGAATATGCATAAGACGGTCAAGCCGCAGATCGCGCGGTGGTTTGAGGTGCTACAAGAGTTTGAATTTGACATCAAGTTCCGGCCCGGCGAGCGGATGGCGCATGTTGATGCTCTGAGCCGCGCAGCACCCGTGTCGGCCGCCGAGGAAGATTTGTCAGTCCACGAGGAACTCTCTGCGCGCCTTGATGTACTCATTGCGTTGACACCGACCGAGAAAGTGCGTTTTATGCAACAGGGAGATCCACTGACCAGAGACACGATTCAGCTGTTACAAACTACAAGAACTCTTACTGATCACGAGAAACGTACCGTGCAGCATTTTGAGGTACACGACGGCGTACCATATCGTAAGCACTCCGAACGACTACTACTTGTAGTACCACGCGCGATGCGGAAAGGGATTGCAATTGGCGCACATGACTTCGGCGGTCATTTTGCTCTGGACCGCACCGTTGCGAAGATAATGGAATGTTATTGGTTTACTGGTCTCAAACGTTATGTAAAACAACATATTCAAATGTGTTTGGATTGTCTGGTGCACAAGACACCGGCAGGTAAGAAGCCCGGGTACCTCCATCCGATACCAGCGGGCCGGCGCCCATTCGAGGTCGTCCACGTCGACCACCTAGGGCCCTTCGAGACTAGTGCTGCCGGAAACCGATACTTGTTTGTTTTAGTAGACAATTTGACTAAGTTTACACACTTATATCCGTGCCGTTCTACGAATACAGCAAGTGTTCTGAATCGTTTGGACAAGTTTTGCGAAATGAGGGGTATGCCGTATCGTATAATCAGCGACCACGGCACATGTTTTACCGGTAAGGTGTTCAAAACGTACTGTGAATTGCGTGGTATTAAACATACACTCAACTCGACAAAGCACCCTCAGGCAAATGGTCAGGTCGAGAGGGTGAACCGCACAATTCTACCCATGTTGAGCATCTTGTGCGACGACCAAGCCCAAGCGCATTGGGATAATAAAGTACCGGAGGTAGAACGTCACCTCAATTCAGCCGTCAACAAAACAAGTACAAAGTCACCTTTCGAAGCGCTCCATGGATATCGACCACGTTTTAAGGGAGGTGCCTTGGACGAACTCAGTAAGACTCGTAACGAGTGGACAGACCCGCACGAAGTTCAAGTGCAAATTCGTGACAAGATCATCAAAGGACAGGAACGCATGAAGGCGTACTACGACCAACGTCATCATGAAGGAGTAAGATAGGAGGTGGGTGAAGTAGTGGTAATGCAGCGTCAGCCCCGTCCGAATCAGCCGTCTAAATTGCAAGTAAAATATCGTGAGAAACCACTACAGGTTATGGAGGCGTTACCAGGGGACACATACCGGGTGGCTGAGGTGGCCAGTGACGGACGCGAGGCCTATGCTACCACCACCCATGTTAACCAATTGAAGTCATGGAAGGTTCTCCGAGAGGACGACGACGATGAACGACAACCTGAAACCGAGTCGGAGGATGATGGTGTGCAGCAGGAGGAGATACAAGTAGACCGACTTGAGACTGAAGAGGAAGACAAGGACAGTACCGTTATGCCAAAGCGAACAAGGAGACTACCCGCACACCTGTCCGGGTATCAGCTGAATTAACTGACAACCGTTAACTGAGAAATGTTTTGACGGATTGTTATTATTATTATATTCTTTCTTTCTTTTATTATTTATTTATTTTTTTGATGTATGTATATGTTTTTACGTTGCCATGTTGTAAAGGGATCGAGGGCGATTCCCTCTGGCCAGGTAGGCCGAATGTTAGCACCTATCATTTGTGTATAATTAATTGTTAAGGTTGTCACCCTGTGTCGAGGCAAGCACGACGTAGTGCGGTGCGACCACTGTGGAAGTAGTGTTCAGTAGTCCCGTGACGCGACCGACCGCACACCGTTATTGTTTTTTCGCTCGCAAGACCGACTCCCGTTTGATGTAATGCAATTAAGTTTTTTAAGTTTCTGTATTACATACCACATAAATACTATTTTATTGTTGTTCGTTTATAATATAAACCCGTACATCGAATTGTTTATCCTGACCAGAGCCCTAGTGAATATTAATAATTGCTCCTAATCAAGTTATTATTACAGTTTCTAACAAAATCAAGATCAGGTTCCAATACTGTTTGTGCTAAGACAAAAAAAATAATTGAACACTGCATTTTCATCAAAAAAATATAAATTTAAGTACCTTGTACAGTGTAGTGATCGCCGTGCAGGACACGTTGATCACTAGTACATTAATTATTTAACAACGTCGCACGTTCGTCGCCAGTCTTGAGATGTTGTTTGAGAAAAGGATAGCACTTATAATTTAATGTTACGTTTTAAAGAATTGACACAACTTTTAAATACTTAATACAACTTTATTAAATTAAACGTACAATTGAAAATAGTTCAAAAACTAAGTACTGGGGAGACTTATACTCCCCTTATACTTATATATAGGCAGTATTATTATACTGTAATTTTAAAAAAAAAACGAAATCAAAATAATATTTACATTTATTACCATCCTATATTTATTCCCTTTATTTTATTCATACAAGCCGCGTTACATTTCTGTAATTTAATTAATTCTTTATATAATTAAATATATATATAAAAACGATTATCAATAGCCTTATCTATAACAATTTTTTTTTCCCTTTTTTTTTTCTTAAATGTACATTTACATAATTCCTGTTACCGCAAATTAAAACTATTTTTCTACAATAAAATAACTATGTATTTTGATTTATTTATTTATCATCTTATAATTCTGTTTCGTAATATAATTTAACATTATTTATGTGAATACGGTAACCCTTTCGACCTTTATTAACCGTGATATTTTCGTTATCATGCAGTTCTAATACTTCGTATGGGCCCGTCCAATTTCTACTCAGCGTATTGCGTTTGTTATGTTCTTTTATTAGGACTTTGTCCCCTACGTTTATTCTAATTTCATGCGTGTTTTTATCGTAGTAATTTTTATTGCTCTCTTTCTTTTTAATTAAATTGGCACGTGCCACCTTATTCAATTATATTGAACTTCGGGTTCTCTGTGAAATGACGACGGTATATTCGGTGTCCGCCCGAATACTAATTCATATGGCGTATACGACGTCGATGTGTGTACTGTGGTGTTGTAACAAAACATTGCGTATGCTAATAACCTATCCCAATTATTGCCCTTATCGACAAAACTGCGTACTTCTTTTTTCAATAAATTCGTAAGTGGTTTAGCAATTTTAGCGAAGTTATCGACGAGTCGCCGGTAGTAATTAAGTAGCCCGAGAAACGACTTTATATCTTTTGCATTATTTACTTTTGGGTATTCTTTAATGCGTTTTAATTTATTCGGATCTGGCGAGACCCCTGTCTCATTAATTATGTGACCTAAGTACAGAACTTCCTTGCGTAAGAATGCACATTTTCCCGGTTGTAATTTTAAATTGTGTGTTCTTAACCGTTTGAACACCTCTGTTAGTTTATTCCCGTGATCTATTAAACTTGACCCATGTACTACAATGTCGTCGAGATACGCCGTACACATTTCCTCCAAACCCATTAATATAGATTTCATCGCCCTTGTAAACGTGGCCGGAGCCGAGCTCAACCCAAATGGCATGCGTAAGAACTCATAGTGCCCCGATTTCGTAGAAAACGCGGTTTTGTGGATATCCTCGTCGTCTATCTTTACCTGGTGGTATCCCGAGGCTAAATCTAAAGTCGAAAAATACTTAGATGACCCTAGAGACTCCAAGATGTCTAATAAGTTTGGTAAGCAATATGCTTCATTATCCGTGACCTCGTTCAATTTCCTAAAATCAACGCAAACTCTCAGCTTCTGCTGTCCGTCCTCGCTTTTTTTATTTTTCACTATTACTAAAGGAAAATTAAAAGGCGATACAGAGTTTCGTATTATATTATCTTTTTTCATATCCTGAATTTGATTCTCAATTTCTGTTTGGTAAGCCCATGGTATTCGATACGGACGAATATTTATCGCTTTTGTTAACCGTGGTGTATTAATTTTATGTGTGACAACATCCGTTGCTGTCAATTGGTCCCCCTCTAGGTAAAATATGTCAGAATATTCATTACAAATACCTACAATGTTTTGTTTTTCCTCATTATTTAAAAGATTGGTTTTAATTGAATCGTTTAATAATTTTATTCGACCCGAGTGACCTCTACTTATTCCCACGTCTTAATCGTTAATCATAAATATATTTTCTGTATATGGTTTCCATTTCAAATTGCTTGTTGTTAATTCATTAATAAATGATTGTTCCGATATGTTAATAATATTACTTATAATTTTATTGTCTAACACCGGACTCAAGCTATTCGCAATTATTACATTTTCGTTTATCGCTTGTTTTTCAATAGCTACGAATTTTGAATTAATTATCTCATCAATGATAAACGGTTCTTCCGATATGTTAATGATATTACTTATAATCGCATTATTAGTTACCGGACTTAAACTATTTGCGATTATTACATCCTCATTTAACGCGTGTTTGTTAACAGTTATTATGTCCGTTCCTATCTCCTCGTCAACTCTGACCCGGAGTACGCAATTACTACGCGCTGGTATTATAATTCGTTCGGCCTTAATTTCGTTTATCGGATCGGGTATTATTAATAATTCTTTTTCTAAATCGATTATTACTTTATTACTTTTTAAAAACGTAATACCCAATATTCCCGCCTCTGGTATTGGAAATTTGTCCGAAACGATGTCGAATTTTACGTTGAAACTCTGGTTTTTTATGAAAAGTTGTACGGTAACAGTACCTACTGTTGCTATAGTATTACTACTGATGCCTTTAATGTTCCGTTTTTCTTTTACGCTTACCCGAACGTGTTCCTTAAGTACCGATAATTTTATAATGTTCATATCGGCCCCGCTATCAATTAAAAATTTATTTTCTGTTTGAACGAAATCATTCGACCTACAGTGAATATGCTCGGATTTTATCGGTGTTGATTTGGGAAGATTTTGTGAAGGAATGGCATTTTTTTTTAATTGATGTTTTAATGTTTCTATACCTATTTAAAGTATGTAGTACTATTAAATTACACATGAAATCCTATGTGACAGAAATCTGACGCTTAACGAAAATAAATCAATGTTTATGACCTTTTCAATTTATAAAAGTTTCCAAACACTTAATCATATTAAAATACATAGATGTAACGATGGTAAGAGTTGTAGTGACTTAAATATTTGCTTAACTATTAAAGAAGTTTCTAGTACGCGATATTTAGGTATCATTTTTGATAATAATTTACGCTGGAATCTTCACATTCATAATTTGGTAGGAAAGTTACGTCAGGTAACCTATAAATTCTATAAATTAAAAGATCTGGTACCAAAACACACAATGCGTGTAGTTTATTTTGCATTGTACCAATACATACTTCAATATGGCTTATTAATTTGGGGAGGATCGGCTGATTGTTTTTTAAATCAAATACAAATTAATCAGAATAATATAGTTAGAATTTGCTTAAATAAACTTTCCTTATCGGGTTCTACCTCGCATAATTATAGAGAGTTTGGGGTCTTACCTGTTAAATTTTTATATAAAAAATTTGCTGTTCTGTTCACCTTTAAAAATTTCAGTAAAGGCCTTGACGGTCAAGATATTGTGGACAAAAGAGAAAATAGACGGTATAATATACCTGTTGATTACCCATACAAATCTTTTGGTCAATCTTTTGTCAACTTTTTAGGACCTGTGTTTTTTAACTCTATGCCATGTCAGTATAAAAAAATATTCAGCTGTCTGAAAATAATGCTAAAAAGTTAGTGTATAATTGGTTGTTCTCTCAAATAATTTAAAATATTTTTAAATCTACTGTTGTATTTAATTTGATTACTTATTGTATAAACTTGTTTTCTTTTGTTTACTTTAAATTTGTTATATACTTATATATGTTTATAATTATTATTTAAGACTGTATTACTCTCTATCTCTAACACAAGCTTTTAGCTTAAAAGAGATAGATAATCAATAAAAAATAAAAAAAAAAAAAAAAAAAAAAATGAACAATACGAGTGTATTAGGTATACATTTCATATGAGTTATATATGTTATACTAAGGCTACGGCTACATTGGAATCGTTTCCGATCCGATCCGATCCGACCAACATCCTACTCGTCCGATATTTATGGCTACATCATATCCGATTTTGTACCGACTAAAATCAAATATTATATTGTCATCAGGTCATCTGCTGCGACTTTTATTTTATTTGCACGTACCTTCTCTACAGTTAACACGTGTTTCGGTGCTGTTTCAACTTATAATTTTTAGACAATATGTTTTCAAGTTCCAGCAGTTCAGGCTCAGAAGACGAATGGGATGATTTATTGGATAGTAGTTATAATTTGTACTTAAATAAAAGTAGTCCAAGGTCTTGCTGGGTGCATGATTTATTGACAGATTATAAAAATGGAGAATATTTTCAAACATGTATTAAACTTCGAGAATATCCGGAAAAATTTAAAGAATATTTTCGAATGAGCATACATACGTATGATTACATATTGGATAATATTTCAAATTATATAAAAAAATATAGTAATTTTCGTGAGTGTATTCAACCAGATGAAAAACTTGCAATAACAATAAGGTAAGTACAAATTTCAATATTAAAACTCTTAATTTTATTATTTAAATAAAAAAAAAAATAATATCTGATTATTTTTTAAAAACACATTTTTACTCTTTTTAAAATAACTCAAAACCAAAAAAAAAAATAATAATAATAACATCTGTTCTTTTTTAAAAAACAAATTTTTACTCCTTTTAAAATAACTCAAAACAGTCAAAACCAAAAAAAAAAAATAATAATAATAACATCTGTTCTTTTTTAAAAAATTAATTGTCACTTCTAAAATAATTCAAAACCAAAATTCAAAAAAAAATAACTTAAAAACTAAAAATTAATTATTTTGAAATGATTGACTTTGCATTGTGTCCATATCAGTATAATTGATGCTGCTTGTTCTTGAGTCTGATGCCATCCACTCTAAAGAAGCTGGTGAAGGCGATTGATAATACGATGACGAAGAAGTAGAGCAATAATTATTTGAATTGATTTGAGATTGTGAACTTGTATTAATATATTTTTTTAATGTACCGTAAATTTCCATTTTAGCATCTATTTTGTCAACTTCATTCATTTTTTTAAACATGGGCAAAATACTCATCAAAAAATGATAGTCACCATCAGTTTCGTTATATTTATTTAAATTTTTCTGAATACGTGTTTCTAAACGAGCCTCAAAAAGTTTAATTTTTTTTTCTACCTCCAAAGCTTCTTCTTGAAATGTTTGGTTTTGGAATATCTAAATTTTCAAGTGTTTCTGGTAGTGATTCAATTTGGTCATCGGGATTTTCACTATCATCATGGTTTTCTATCAACGTTATATCTTTTTGAATATTTGATGAGGTCTTTCTTGGCATCATCACATCTTTTAAAAACAACATTCGTTCATAATACGGCCACTTACTCTTATAAGCCTCATCCGTACCTTGACCCGATGATTTTATCGACTTATTGAATTCTCTTCTAAAAATGTCTCTAGTGTTTTCCAATTTTTCTTTTGCCTCGTTGTCTGCACAAAATAATAAGTTTTTCTACTTTATCTATAAATAGCTCAAAAAAAGTGTAAGTATTTTGAATATTTAAGCATGTACATGACATTTGGAAAACTACTGGGACTTTTGACTTCTGTCTTCTGACCCTCAAAATACTAACTATATAGGTACGATTATTTAGTATAAAATATGTATTATAATATTATATGTAATATGACATATACATTGTATTATTATTATTATATAATTATAATACTTATTTCAGATATTTGTCAACTGGTATGTCATTTCGAGCTTTAGAATTTTCATTTAAGCGACATCATTACACCATTGGTAAAATCGTTGAAGATATTTGTGTTGCAATATGGAATCAACTTTTTACCAAACATATGCCGATTCCCAATAAAGAAGACTATTTAAAAATATCATCAACATTTGAAGTAGTATGGAATTTTCCGCATGTTGTTGGTTAGTATACTTTTTTATACGATTTGGTTTTAAATTACTCTAGGTGGTTAAAACTAATAAAAAGATCAACAACTATATTGGCGGGTACGATGACATAAGTATTTATTTAGAAAAAAATAAAATAGATAATGATGGTAAGATTTATTATACTAACTTATCCAAATACAAAACCAAAAATGCAATAGAATTATCAAGAACTAATTATTTCTTATATTTATTTTTAATAACATTTTGTGTAATGTAAAAATGATTTTTTTGTAGGTGTTTGGGGTACTGATGTTGAAATTTTTGCTGCAGCTCAATTGTTAAAAACATCAATTTATGTTTATGCAGCAACAACAAATACATGGCAACTTTTTAATAAAAACCTTAATTTAAAAAAATATATTTATCATACAGAAC
>JANEHU010001551.1:0-58930 GCA_027563435.1 Nasonovia ribisnigri
AAAATAACACTGTACCCACCGCCGTTCGTAATATATTAATTATATATGTAAAACATATATAACATTTATTATATTATATTATGTTATATTATATAATGTTATATTATAGAAATATATTAAATTATTATCACAATTTTGGCAAAACATCTTTATAAACAAGTATAATGTTATACTCCTAACTATTTTAGTCGATTTTTTTTGTTTATAAAATACCGAAACAGAAGGAAAACAATATACGAACGTCGAACATAGTATATTATTATTGGGTATCATCATTATTATTACTACTATTATTATTATTATTATTATTATTATTATTATCATCATCTCGTGACCCCGCAATAAATCACCACGTGCAGTCGGACACACAAGTTCAAACGATGATGATCAACGACGATGTTTTGTATTCGCGGAAACGAACAATTTTTTATATGACTTTCGGGACAATTTCACGTCGATAAACCAAACAAAACCCGACAATGGCAGTGTTCTATAATGAAAAAAAAAAACGAAACGTAAACAAGATTATGCGAGAGAATACGACGCGTGCTCGTCGAAACATCGAAACCACTGCACTATAGAGCCAAACAATTTTTCTTTTTCGATAAATAATAATTTTGTTTTCCGAACAGATTTAATAGCGTTCTCCTGCCAAGTGATATTGTTAACAATCCATCCCCTTTCTAGGTTTGAGCTTCGTTGCGTACTTTCAAATTACAATCACCATAGTAACGTCTAGACTCTAGATATATAGTAAAGTCTACATTATACCTATTCGTTCTAAAGTACACACGCATGATGCTAATATCATAATTATGGTTAGTCGTCGTCGCTGTGCTTATTATATTACAACGTGTTATTAAAATTAAAAAAAAAACCTATTTGTACAAAGTGATATCGACGAACATCCTATAACAGCTGATCTATTATCCGACGATATATACCCATCGGCAGTAATCTGTCAGTTGTTCAATATTATTTTATAAGCCTATAAATTATAATAATAGTATAATGTCGCGGAAGTCTAGAGTCGTTATTACGCACGAGACAATTTAATTCTTTCGTATATATATATAAAATTATTATAAGTCTCTGACTACCGTTCCGTCTTAGTCACGGCGCTGCTTATGCTAAGACGTGAGGGGGCAGGTGAAAGCCGACCCGGAGGGGCAGGTGGTGGTTATGTGTCTTTGACGGGTCTCCGGACGATATTACGTACATAATATTATACAGAATACTATAGTACGATGACGGAGGAGACGAAGAAATTTTTTTTTAAAAAGCGCAGGTGTCGTCTCCACCTTGACCACGCGCCACCGCCGCAGGTATTATATAATATTATATATCATTATATTATTACAACGTGCACGCGTTCGCGTACCAGACGACCCGGTGCAGTGCGATCCGTCGAAAACCGTTACTCGCCGCCGCCACTCGATCAGCTGGCATAACAATATTATAATTTGATATAGGTAGGTATATATTATTATCTACTGCAGCACTACCCCGCTAACCCCGCATAATGATTTACGCACGCCGTTCGTTGAGCATAATTTATATCGTTTTAATACTGACGGCGGATCCGGGCAAAAGATATGCGAGTTATTTTTTTCGTCCTATTTTTTACACGTCGCTTCGCCCCACACATCGATTCGTCCGTTTCAGAGATACCTATACGTTTCGTTCGTTTCCATACACAACCCATACACAGTACGGCGTATGCTTTAATGTCTATACGTATCGCGTGTGCGAGTGGTAATAAAATAATAAAATAATGATAAAATAACAATAATATTGTGACCGGGATTTCTTTTGTGATGTTATAATACTTATAACCATATATTATTATAGTTCTCATGCGCCGGTCCATCCGGACTCATACCTACATACATATATTTAGCACAGTGTTGTGTGTGCGTGATAATTATTCTAGTTTCGACACAACGTTTCCGGTCGGGTAAATAAACGGCATAATTAAAATAATATATTTACAGAGGAAATAACGCAAATGTGGAAATTTCGTCGACAACTAATTTTGAGGCCAAAAATATAATATACTATATGCACATAGTATACGATAACATTATAATGTAGTTGGACGTCAAAGTCCTTTGTCAAACGGTCGGTCGCCTGTGATTTAATGCCTAGATTATTTTTCTAAAATTTATATCCTAAAGTTCAGCTGTTACTGCTACAAGTTTAAATAATTTTTCTAAAAAATATACTGACGATACATGCAGTATTTTGTTTGTATAGATAGGTACCTATATAAAATATAATCCATCCCTATAGTTTATACCAGTACAGTTGGTTAAAATTAAATAAATTGTTTTTTGAAAATACGCAACAAGTCCATATTGTTGCGTATTTTCAAAAAACAATTTATTTAATTTTAACCAACTGTACTGGTATAAACTATAGGGATGGATTATATTTTATATAGGTACCTATCTATACAAACAAAATACTGCATGTATCGTCAGTATATTTTTTAGAAAAATTATTTAATAAACATATTTTTGATGATTATCCATATCTACCTGTGATAATTAAAAATCAGTCTGCCTGATATTATGTTGTTTCCAAGGAAAAATAGTAGATATGGACTTATTTGTTTTTTAACATAAACATTTTTTAATAAAAAAAAACCATTAAATCATATTATTACATAAGTATATAATAATATTTATGACAATGTTCTTGAAATTATGTTACCATTCCAAGCTACGCGAATTTAGCGCTTCTAACTGGCAGGCAACTTCGCGTGTTGGCTACAGAAACGATGGATGATAAAACTTATTATTAATGTCGATGATTTCTTTTGGCTGGTCATCGTTACTCGTTACACGTATACAATAACATAATAATAATAGAGGATGATATAATCATTTGTCACAAAATATATAGTATCTGTGTTCGACGTCAGACGTAGTTTATTGTCACCGTAATTTATTTCCTGACGCTATAAGTTTTCGTTGTGAAGATAATGAAAAAGACTCCACCCTGCTGCAGGCTATATTTTTTCTTATTGGATTAATTATTTTTTTAACATTCTAATCGCAGCAAGTAGGTCGGATAGAGTACGAATACAGTCAAATTGATTCGTTTTATTGACTCATCACAGCCCCTTTGCTAAAGTTGATAATAAATTATAAAAATATTAAGTACTCAAACGTGAACATCGTCGAATAAAAATAATCCATACGTAATTGTTGTTATTTATATTATTTAACCGATTGAATGAGATTTATAATAATATTTGTTATCTAAAGATTTTTTAATTACTTACCTCTTGTATTTTTTTTCAACCAATTTCTTTCTATTTCCTATACATAATGTCAACATGTCTCATATTGTTATAATATTATGTAACTCATATAAAATAATATTCATGTTATATTTAAGCATCGGAAGCAATCAAGCATTCAAAGGTTTTTTTTTCGTTTTAAATAATTTTACAGCGTTGTAAAATGTTATATATTAATTGCTTCTTTTTTCAAACACCTATTTTACAACTTTTCTTCAGCATTGCCTTTTACAGCACCCCTTATTACTCTGCTCCTCGAAAAATGAATAATAATATTTATTATTCACTTTTGTTTCTTCAATACACGCCAGCGCTATCTAAAAATTATTATTTCAGTCGGTCTCACAAAACTTTAATATTCTCTCGAGGATTTTCCTTCGTGCATTTTTTTATATTTTTGAAGGAAGTTAAAAACGAACGAGTTCATAATAATAAAAAAAGGTATATATACGAACTGTCTTTAAATAATATAGACATGTAAATAGTTCTTAAATAGATAAGTACTTGCATTTTGCGAAAAAACGAGATTCAGTGTTGTGTTTCGACGTCGCAATAATAATGTGTTATTGTTGTTAGATAACAACGCCAAAATTGGGTCAGATTTTAAAATAATGCTGCTTAAAAATTCGTGGTTATTAACGAATTCAATCACAGTGTTACAGATTTTATAATATATAGGTAGTATATACAGTGCCTATATATTATTATGTATATACTATACAGAGTGGATAAAACGTGTTGAATTTAAAACCGTTTATTGTAAAGTGTTAGTGCACTACCTATTACCATTATTTTTGTTATGTTATTTGTTGTTTGTTATAATTAACAGAAACGATTTAAAAAACGAATCGAAAAATAATGTAACCGTTGCATAATGGTATCTTGTAAAATAAAGAGTTTTTTTTTACTTGGCTTTGCAATTCTACGAATGAGAGCGTGTGATGTTGTCCAATAAAATATATTATCGGTACCTACTAATAAATTTATTTTTATAAATATGTACGAAATAAACAATAAGATGTTATAAGTTATAACACTATGTCACTATATACTAACACTCTACAAACATTCAAGTGTGTGACCTGTGTATTATTTGCGTTTTACGTTTCACTTACATACCTGTAGGTATTAACTACCACCTATACCACGTTATAATTTAATTGTGGAGTAAGTTGATCCGACCGGACACGCGTGCTGCGCCCCAGTGCAGTTTCCGTCGACAACAGTCCAGCAAAATAATATTGCACCACTATAATATAATAACAGGTTGGTACGATAAGTCCACGTTTAGCTCGCCTACCTACATATTATAATATTATGTACAATTTCGAGACGGGGAGAAAATATTTAATTTACCACGGTTTGCCACTCGTAGGTACCAATGGTTGTCGGTCTCGTCCGTTGTAACTCGTTGTGATTGGCGATTTGGTTGTAGTTACAACGTTATTAGTTATTAATATTAGTCAGTCAGTTAACATTTAATACAAATTTAATGAAAACCCACATCTGCCGCACCATCCACGACGAACACCTTGTGTGTGTACTCAGCGAGGCGCGTGTATGACGTATGTATGTATCGCTTGGGCAGTGCTTCTCAAAATGTATAACCCACATCAATACAATTATGTAGTAGCAAAATATTATGGTTGTGAGTTTGTGACAGTAAAGTACATTCTTACTACGACTATGTTCTGACAGAGTCTTTATGAACGCATCCGGCCCTTACCCTCTTTTTCACTTTGCTTTTATTTATTATGATATTTTGTCGTTGTTTTCATTTGATCCGTTAATTTGTTTGTTCTAAGTTCAGATTACTCAGTTTATCATATAAGTTATAGATTTACAGAACCGTACATGTCATACCATATGTATGTATTAGATGGACCTTTATTACCAATTATACAGTACATGGTAGGTACGATAAATCGGCTTTTTGAGTCGTTTTCCAACCGCGGAAAGAAAAACCATTTTACGACTTTCGCGCCGTTTTGATAATAATATATCGAATACGCTCGTTCTACAGTAGAAAAATAACAGTTATACTAGTGTGCGGAACAATCGCGTATTATTATTTGTTTTCTATTGTTTAAACTAACAATTGCCTTTTATTGGCTTAGGTGTATATTATGTGAGCTTTACGATTGCTCCCCTTCCCCAGCACATATTATACTCATAAACGCGACCAAACAATGTTTAATGTTTTAAACTTATTGTTATTAGGTAGTACCTCTACTACATTATTTTTTATGTTTATTTCGGTTTTAGTGTTTAATATTAGTATAGTTAATAATTATTTTTAGAGAATCAAATCAAAGACAAAAATGCAAATAAGCAAATAATTTATTCAGTTTAAGATATTTTGATAACCAACAAAAGTATTATATTATGATTAATAAACTCGAATTCGTTTAAACTATTATAGTGTTGCATTCTAGTTTTTCCGACCCTCGCTTCATCGATTCATGGCTGTGTATTTCTTATACTCGCTGGTAAAACTCGATAAACGAAATATGTACTTTTATTTCCTTTTTGGAAATTAAATGTCACAGATGAATTAATATAGTTTTGGTTGTGAGTGTTTTCGTTTTATTTTCGTTACGATGAAAATTTCCATAAATCTAAGTAACTTTTAAGATGTTTCTTTTCCGTTTTCAGAAATGAACAAAAAGTTTGCGCTTTGAATGTTTTTCAGTAAGTATTAACATCGCAAGTTTGAATAAGTTTTTTCGTTAATGGAATTTAAAGAGAGTCCAATTAATTTGGATTTAAATATTTTCAAATTCGTCGTGCTATTGTTATAAATGTACGGTATACACATACTAGCTTCCGAATATTTAAATCGTTTTAATTTATGGACAATACGACGACGGTAATCGCGTCGACTAAATATATATGTAATATTTTGTGTTATTACACACGTCAGAAAGTATTAAACCTACGGGTGAACGGAACTTCGCTTTTAAAATACCAAAACGTTTACGAACTTCGATATAATGTTGTTGTTGTTACAGATCCTTTGTAACCGAACATTGAGCTTGCTTAAACTATTATTATACTATGTATTGTGGTCTGAAGTACATTTATTATTGAAGATAAATAATATCTTACTCCAGGGCGACCCGGGCGTCTGAGATAGTGCTGATTGTCATTTTCAGACACAGTTATCTCAGTGTTACCCAATATTGCAATTTATATCGATTGCCGTTCGTAGATCGGCGTTAAATCTATCAGTGAAGTAGAACGACTTGTTTATTTTCTGACGGAGAAGTTTCTCGGTCGGGTGGTAGACAATTATTATTAATTCGTGAAATCGCAGCGCGAGCGCACTCGTTATATACTGTGTTTGCATTTGTCATTTTTTTTTTTTTTTTATTATTATGCACGTCAAAATGTATTTAAACGATATTATTACGGCCCTAGTAGTTTGTCATTTTTGCACGCTTTCTCGATTCGCGCTTGTTCAACCGCGGTTTTAGTACATCCGCTCGTTTTCCAACCCGAACGACACTTCCGCCGGAACAGTGACTGTGCACGCGTATATAATAATATTGTTATCAACTATATATTATTATGTACACCTTTACTACTCTAAAGCTATGTCAGTATGTCACCGAAGCCACAGCTGCTGTCATCGTTGTTTTAGTCTAGCCATTAGCCAAGCTCAAGAGTAAAGAACCTACCTATCTATATTGTTTCGTTAACACTTGTAAACGGTTAGAGACAAAAACGTTTAAAAAAAATTGGGTTATCGCATTTTATGCAAAACCTTTAAACCGATTTAGTAGGTACTATATAATATACAAAAGTGTTACAAACGTTTTGACGATTAACTTGTAGTTTATTTACCTTTTATTATTTAAGTTCAGGTTTTGTGTGCCATGAAGTTATATTAATTGATTATACCCCATCATCATAAATAAAATAAATAGGTTCTTTGATGTTTAAAAATAATTTTAAAATTACAAAATCAACTTTACACCGATGAATTTTAAACTTTAAGTTATTGACATAAGAAAAATAAGTACCTAATAACCACATAATTTACGCCCGTATTTCAACATATTAATTAAGTACCTGTTTATTTAGTTAACTGTTTCGAGACAATTAAAACGGGTTGTTCCTAACCATTTAAACTTTCTAGTGAAAAAGTTTTAATTTTTAAAACCGATTTAACATTTGAAAACGTTTTAGTTTCTATCCATTTCTACCAGCTTCGTATATAATAATTTATTATTATACTTAGTCGTACCACATCATACCATAATATTTAAATAATAATAATATACATAATACATAATATTATTATATGTACCATACAATTATAAATTGTTTTATGAGCCAGCTCAAAATGTTGTTTTAATCCGGTGTAATATTATTAATATGTATTACTATTTTTATACTCTAAATTAATGTGGACAGCAGATTGGTGATCAGTTATGTCGTTATAGTTTTGTGTTTTATCAAAAAAAAAAAAATATATAATATGATACTGTTTAACAGCCGTTGACTATTAGTATAATAATATAATACCTTTATAGTAGGTACTGTCTACGTTCGTCTATACACGTGTTATCTCGAATTGTTTGAGAGTCTATTAAATACGGAGTGGTTTTGGAATAGCGATAGTATAAGATTCACATATTATCTGATTATAAATACTATTAGGTATATGGTACTACCTACATAGGTGTACAGCATTGCTCATACAATTATTAACATATTATAGTACGTGTATTATCGTTTTTTGATATCATATTATCATGTTATTACTAATTATTCATGTCTATGCAGTTTACCTTATGCGGATGACGACGACGATCGCGACGTGTGCTCGTCTGTTGGACAGTTTAGTACGATACACTTACGCACATACCTATAATAATAATAATAATAATAATATATAATACCTACGTATAGATATATCATTACTGGGAAAGGAAATATATAATAACCAACGACAGGTGTATGATTTATTACACGGGTTTGTGCTCGTATATTATATTATTTAACACGGGTTAGAGACAATGTCCCAACAAAATACCGTGTAATTTAATCTTTTTTTCGTACCCGGTTCGCTTTCGTTTTGTTCAATAAATGTTATTAATTATTGTGGTTAACCATCGGAATTAACGCGTCCGACGACGTACACCAATATTTTCTATTCAGTATAATACTTATTAGACGTGGATAAAATAATATAATATTGTCGCTCGTCTTGTCAATGCTCTAGGCTGTTTCTGGAACAAATGTAGATACCTTAGTGCCTTACCTTTACATTTTATTATATCCTAGAACATTCTTGGGTACATTTTTTTATATGGCCTCGATCAGACATTTACTTGTACTTTTATTTTACATTTACATTTCCGATCTTGCTCGATTTGAAAAATAAAAATACAAAAACTTCAAACGGATGTAATATATTTTATAGACTCAAGCTCAATCACTCACTGTACGTATATTTATTTTGTCGTCGACCCTTTGGGTATTACGTTTTTCAGCAATAAAGCGTCGTTTTATTGCGCATTACGACTTACGACCGCATTAAGTAATAGGTGTACCAATATTATATAACATGTTATTGTATATTATATTGTGTATTACATAGTTATTATAAAGGTCATGTCACAAAATTATTATTATTATAGCTGTAATAATGTTATGTGATTTTTGAAATGCATTGTTGAATAGGGGACGAATTTTGGAGAAATATACTCATATTATAGACAGCCAAAGATTTCGTAATAAGAGTAAACCATCCTATTATTATATTAAAATAGTGAAATCGGTAAAATTAAGCTACTCCGCCGCATTTCCGCTTTTCGTTTTATTATCACAACCCAGGCGATGTGCATGCAAACAATTTTACACCGGTGCACACACCACTGCAACTGCGGCGTATACACCGGAGCAATAAAGTTTTTTCGGAATAATAATAATATAGGTACCGACGCTGTAGGTTATTCGGTGACTAATTTTATCCATTTTACTATTTTTCATTTTTAATACACTTGGTGGTCTCGACTCCCTCACACCCCCTCTAATGTAGTGAATTTTTTATATTTCATTTTATTACCGCCGTCACCGGGCTTGTCGTATTATATTATATACCTTGTGCGACGAACACGCCATTTCGATATTCAAGTCGATTACTACACTTTTTTTTTCGGGGGCAGAGCTAAAACACATTTCCGGACACACGCGACATTTCGTGCCAGAGTCGTTCTCCCCCGAGGCACTCTCGCCCCTCGACTCGATCCCAAAAAGACATTTCACCCGTCCAAGTTGTGATTGGACAACGTTGAACTTTTCTCTAATTTTTTTTTTTTTACGTTCCTGCACAGAGTCTTATAACGTCAAGTTTCGATCTATAACCATAACGTTCATATAGGTACGAGAAAACCGAATTAGAAATAACTTTTTATATTTTTTTTTTCACATTTCGTCGTTCAGTTCTTATTGATGCGTATTACGCGCAGTTTAAAACTGACACAATATTTTTCCTTTGTTTTGTTATATAATATATTATGTAACGTATACAGCGATTCAATTATAATATATACGCTGTAGTATGTAATTTGTTCAAATATAAAATTTTAAAACTGAATGTTGTATTCGCACATACTATTATATTATATTATTATGTCTTTACGTATTTATTTTATAATTAATAACTATGTGTGCCATGGTATACATTTTAAAGTGTCAGGACAGTTGTTCTTTGGTTTATTCCAATTGATTTTTTTTTGTAAAAAGAGGAGCTATATATGTTATGACTTATGGCAAGTGTATTCCACAGCAATACAATTTCAGAAAAATGAAATAACCCATACGCGTTTGTATCCAATTAATTTTGTATACGGCTGTTAAGTCTCGACTGGAAGTAAGCCAAGCTGTAATTTTTCATATTAAACGTTTCATTTAGTATAGTTTCCGAACAGTTTTATTCGATTCCGTTTATATCTTATTCGTGTATAATAACATCAAAATATAATTTATATCAAATATTGAAGTTTATAATGTATAAGTAATAGTCGAAACTACTAAACAATCTTTAGTAGGTTATTGCAATAATTATTGATGTTACATTCAATTATTCAAATAATCAATTAGTTTACCATTATTCTTTGATAAATCACAAAGTTTGTCAAATATTACGTTGCAAGTTGTAATTTACAAAACTTAACGAAAAATATTTATACAAATTGTACTATAATAGATGTAGCTTTTTTTTTTTCAATTCTAACCATGCCGAATAAACAATTTTAAACTAATAGGTACAGCACATTTTCAAATATTAGTATAAACTAAAATTATGAATGTTTTAATGTATAATATTTAACATACAAAATAAACATTTATGTACTAAAAATTTGTAGTAATAATATTCTTTTTTTTTTTTTTTAATATATTTAAAACAAATACAGATGTATGTTTTGGCTCGAGATTTAATTTAAATGTAAGCATGTTCAGAACCGCTTTAAATCCGATAAATTTATGATAACTATCTATAAGCATTTTTTTTTGTGAAATGCCACATAACTCAAGTGATTTTGTGCATTTGTGTGTCTCCACGGAGTTTTAGTGCCGGAGCCCTGGCACAGCTGTTATCTTGGCTCCGGACCAATGAAGAACTGTGGCGCCAATCGTAAAGCGCAAGGGACGTGGCGACGTGGTGGCGTCCGTGGGGTGCAAATGGGTGGTGGAGTGGAAAGTTTATGGGCTTAGTAAAAATATTGATGTCTGTGCTATAGTCAGAGAGAGTCTAGGAATTGAAGTAATTTTAGTGGCTCTACCACTGAAAGAAGATAACTCTCTCCGACAAAAAAAAATAATGAAAAAAAACTCTTGGTTTTCTATAAGAAATTAACCCCGACAATGTGTTCAAAGGAAATCCTAAATAAGTATTATTTCAAAATTTGAGATGAAACATACTATTTAAAGAAAACTCTTGCCTATTTAAAAGAAAAAACCTATGCCATTTCCTGAACATATATTTTAAAAAATACAGTGAAGTTAATTTTTAGTTTTGTGAACATTTCTTATATTAGTTTACTGTCTAGTTTTTAATAAATAAATCATTTTAATGAACTCTTTACTATTAAGAAAAAACTATTCAATAACGTGTTTTACTTACGAATAAATAGAATAATTTAATGGCATATTATATTTTACAAGTTAATTATTAAACCACATTTAATTCTAGTCAAAATATTTTTGATTTAGTAATTTTCTGTGTGGTTATTAATCATAATAACATACATATATAAGACATTAATTTTGTCGTTTTTATTAAACTTGTCACTTTTATACAAACAGTCATCGTTCAAACTAAAACCTAGGTCGTTTGCATGTCCGTGCAAATTAACAAAGCATGATAGTCTCAAAGAAAAAATGTATTTTTAAGATGTTTCAAAAATGTTTATAACTCGAAAGTTTCAACGATAAAATCGTTATTTATGGGTCTATTATTATTAACGGCAAATATCTTATGACCGCAAACAAAAATTAACTCTGAGCTCTTTCTTTAATATAAATGATCGTAAATTTTGGTTAAACATCTACATTGTATACATATACATATAATATATAAGTATATAAGTGCTTCAAACACACACACGCACAGATACTACACAGTTTATACCGTGGTCGGTACACACTAATTAAACTCGGCTGGTGGTGGGGGTTATATTTTGAAAGAGAGACGGGAAAATATTACTAACAAAAAGAAAATATTATAATATATCACATGGTAAAAGCGGTATTTACTCTAGAGCTCCGAACCAATTTTCCTAAGTAAAATGAGTTTTTTTTTAAAACCAAATGTTTACTTTTCTTAAAGCACAGATTACGAGGTTTATTTTCGCAGCAGTATACTATAATATTCATAGCCAATATTAAGGTCATAAATATTAATATAATTTTTACTTTTGTACAACGTATGTGGTGCCTAGCCCACTCATCCTTTGTGGACTTTTCATCTCTCGTGCTCGTCCCTCTATCGCCGTGCATTTACCGAACGACGAGTGTTTGTCCCGGGCACACTTCTCCAGCTGCAGAGACACTGTTGCGGTGTCGCCATTCAACTCAAGGACCATGTAATTACACAGAGGTTGATGTTTTGCACGTGAAAACAAAATTAATATTATACCAAAGAGTATATTACTAACATCGCCGTCGCGTACAATATACCCTACCCCACCCCGCGGTCGTCATAGTGACACGGTGGCGCGGAGCTATCTTGCGTATGTTGTTCCGGCAAAGAAAGCAGTAAAATCAGTCTGAGCGGATAATCTCCGATGGCGCCGAAAGACTCGTTTCTGCGTTTTAAAGGGATCCAAAAATCATTAGTCTAATATACTGCAAGCATTATATGACTCCCGCGTGAACCTCACCCTTCCGATAGAAACCAATTTCCCGTGTGCGCGTCACGCCCTTTTCCGGGTTGCCCCATCCCCTCCGCGCACTAGTGTATCAGGCGTCAGCCTGCATTGCCATTTGTATACATTTTCAATGAGGACGAGCAATGGAATAAACAAAAAAAAAAAATAAATAAATCTATAATCTAGGTTAACGTTGAATAATTGACTTTGAACCGAACGCATAGAGGGGAGAAAATTGTTGGGGAACGGTTGAATGTTTAATGGACGGAGGAGTGGTAAAATAGACTATTGGACATGACATCCGTTGCATAAATGATTCAAAGTGGAAAGAATGGAGGTTAAAAATAACGATTGACCGCCCCTATATATACAAAGTACTATTACTCGATTTATTCAACGTGTATATTTTATTCCGCACAAACAATGGAGTGGTGGCGGTTTAGAGTATTAAGAATTACAGGTACGTTTCACGACATGTTATCTGGTAAAAAGGTATTAAATAATTTTACTTTTGTATAAACGTAGTACAATAAATGTAAATAAATAAACATAAGGTCGTCGCATTTAAGGGAATGAGTAATTAGTGAAAACATTTGTAAAAATAAAACACTTGCGAAGAAAGGAATATAATATTATATAATAGTACCTATGGTATAATATATTAATATGTATGCATAACAATCGTCAATCGGTATTTCTGTGATGTTGTACCTATAGATATTCGTAAGACAGCTATCACGACAGACGTAATACTTCCGTTATTGAAATGCATTTAAAATATGGTATTCACATATATTCATATCTATAGTGTCTACATAATAAATTAGGACAATTAAAATAAACAATTTACCTGTAAAAGAATATTAAATTCAATTTTTATAAATAAATAAACTAAAATTAATTTTTTTTTTAGTTGCTACAAA
This sequence comes from Nasonovia ribisnigri, assembly GCA_027563435.1. Classification (NCBI taxonomy): domain Eukaryota; kingdom Metazoa; phylum Arthropoda; class Insecta; order Hemiptera; family Aphididae; genus Nasonovia; species Nasonovia ribisnigri. The sequence goes on from JANEHU010001551.1 coordinate 13,614, forward strand.
CTGCTTGATTTATGTATATTTGGTTTATAGCAGAGTTTTTAAATTTTCAAAATAACTAATGGATTACATACAAAATGTATTGATTGATGATTTAAAAATTTATTTTGAATATTAATAAGGTAATTAGGGAATGGTAAATTATGCTGCAGATTGATCATTTCAAATTTAAATTAAATAAATAATTAGGTTTAAACTTTAAGCACATTACCTATATAAAAGTGTTTTTACTTTTTTAACAATATTTTTTATTGTTAATCGTATAAATATAATATTACTATACGAGTACGAGCTTGAATTATAATAGACATTTAATCAACTACATCTGATCATTTAAATGCTATTAAAATAAATAATTAAATTACTACTCATAGAGTTATTTGTATAAATCATAATCAATCTGGATTTAATTGTTATTATATTGATGCAATGTTATTTTCGTAGTGATGTAGTACATGTATTGAATAGTAAAAATGCCGTCTTTCTTAATTTGTTTTGATGATAAATAAAATATAAATATGTATTATAATAAATTGGGCATATTATTGAATTACGCTTCATATAAAAATCATTAATATTATTAATATCATTACTAAAATAGACATACCATTTTCCAAACATATTGTTAATGTTACTACAGACGAATTATACAATGGTCGGTTTGAATAATTACTTTAGTGCATATAAATATCAAATTTATTATTCGAAATACTACACATAATAATATTATAATCATGCATGACCTCACAAACTTTTACTCATTACTATGATGTAAAATAATTGTGATATAACATAATAATTTATTAAATTAATTTTAATATAATGTTCAATGTTCTGCTTTTGGTGTGATTGGTATTCGTATTTTCCATTAAACGCGTGTAAAACAATGTATTTCGTTGTTTTCTGGATAATCCACCTATAATAATATATCAAGCCCACTACTAATCCTATATTCCTCTACGCTATGTCGGTTTATCCTTAACCTTATACGCCTGTATTGCCTTACCATCAATAATAAATATTATAGTGATATTATGATTATGTAGGTATGTATAGGTGAAAAAATATATATCAGTTTTTCAATGAGTTATTAAAAATCTTAATCCTGGCGTTCAGTGGCATAGCCACAGGAAGGGGTGCATCGTTCCATCAACCGTATTTTTGCCAAATATGACAGTGTTAAAAAAGAAATATTGACCGCTTTTCTAAAAAAAAGGTCTACTAGACGAATGAAAGTTTTAGTTAGGACTTGGACACAAAATTGATATGCTATTATAAGTAGGTATACCTCATAAATATGTAAGTTTCTTGTAATGACTTAATAATATAAATAAAAAGTTGTTAAAATTTTATATATTTCAGTAGGATGTATTTATTATTATATCTGGTTGTAAAAGTATAAAAGTTATGTCACAAACAATACAAATTTAATTTTTATAAGGTTTTTTTACAAGTCCTAACCCTAGCTACGTCACTACGGACGTTGAATTTTCGTCGGGAACTAATCTCGTATGCTGTCTGTCCACCAAGTTTCAGAAAACGTTCGTGGTTTTCTGTCTTATACGTGAATTGTGTGGTAAATTGATCGGATAGCAAATGTGGTATTACACTACTCAACGGTTATAATGTAATATGTCATGTGGCTTTATCGTCAACGCACAATATCAGATGGATATCCGGTTCGAGATTAGTATACACTATACAGTAATAGGTATTTATAATTGGTATATTCCGTGCTTGATACACAACCTGTCGGCGACAAAGAATGATATTATTATTTGTTGGTTGACTTGAAGATGCGTAAATGAAAATTCAAAAGTTTTTTACGTATCTTATAAGCCCGGTGTTCTACATTTGTATAATACATTTTAAAAGTCCAATTACTAATTTCTAAGTATTCAAATAGTGAAGTTATACATTAAAGGGCGGGAAAACAAGATAAATCATCCATAATATAATATGTACATTATATAAAATATGGAAACTCAGTCATTGTAGCGTCTTTGGCAAGTTTCGTATACCCTAATGTAATAATATAACGTCGCAATATTATAATATTACGTATTAATGTATTATACATTGTGCACGTGTCAGATTTGCCGTTTATACGATGCTAACGCAATGTCATACAAAATGTATACAATAATGGATTACTATTATTAAACTATATAAATTATTACGCTCATGCGCATCTAAAGATTGAAAGGTTGACCGAGTGGGGTCGAGTGCGGACTTCCCTGTGCATACAATCGCAGGCGGTTTAGTTAGACGTGGACGGGCGGCTGAGGAATTTTACGTAGGCGCGTGCTGCGGGAGAATTATTATTGTTAAGACGACGACGTTAGGCGAGTCTAAGTATGACGTCGGTGACGAAAACCTGTCATCCCGTCAACGAGAGTGTTAAACGTCAAGGGTGACGTTAGTTTTTCATTTTATTTTTAATACTTTTGACCTCGTTGTTGGTAATATAATTATATTATTATATTATTATATTAGGTGTAACTTTTATTTTTTTTCACTTTGACATTATTCACAACCGAAATTGGTCGTGCTTGTTTTGACTTGTTGTTGCTATGCGACTGACTATAGTAAACAATCAATAACTTTTAAAGAGAATACAGTTTTTTTTTTCTGATTATTATGCCTACATAGACTATATAGTATAAACCATTTACCCATGTTTGTTTTATGCAGAAAACATTACGACCGGGTCGTTCAACTATTTATTATATTATACTCGTCGCCTGTATAAGAGACGTACGCTCGAATGTGAGGGAGAATTTTTTTGAATCGAAATCGATTTAATGCGTGTGCAAATAATATTTCAGAAGCCAAAAAAGTGGCGTTTATTTTTTATATGCTTTTACTCGGAGAAGCCACCGAACAGTCGTCCGGGTATCGGCAGTAGGAACATTTACGGCAATTAGATGCCTTCACAAAACTTCACATATAACGGCGTTTGCAATGTGTATAATTCGTTTTTTTTCAATTAGAATAGTGGAATTGTAGGTCAACAATTCAAAGGTTCTTAAATGTGTTTGTGTTCCAACCAAATAGTTTCATAAACTGTTTGCTCTACTGGATAGAAATTGGAAGTTCGCTCCTTTCTACCTTACAACTTACTCGAACCCACTTGAATAGGCACCGAAATGACTACATTGCCGTCGTATTTAAATAGTGCTGTTGCCTGTTAGACATTTATCCAAGGCAACTGGACCACGCATGCCGAAATGCTAAATACTATTATTATATATGGACGAAAATTCAAACATCCGAGCGACTTAAATATATTATATATTGTACACATTCATATTCATGTAATATATATATATATATACATATTACATATTGGTACATATACATGACACCGTGGAACTTTACAACTCCCGGGAAACCCTGTAGTAAATCTAATTTCACCCTCACCGTATAGAAGCTAGTCGGAATCACACGTTGAGGTGAACGTGTGGGGCGGGCGGGGCTTCAGCGGGACGGGGGTGAGGGACGTTTTGAGGGGAAGGGAAAGTATATATACTGCAAAGTCTTAACTATTTATTACCACGTTTAAATAATAATAACGCGTGCGTTCGGGACGACGACGAGAAACACACTCGCATGGTGCGGCGAGAGGTGCAATGTGTGTGTGCATGTGTGTGTGTGTGTGTGTATATAAGTGAGTACTGGAAAGGAGTGAATAGAGGAGAGGGCCAAGTACACCACTACTACTAGCGGGTAAAGATATATATATATATATTATATACAGACATACACGCACACACCGTAAACAAGGCATGCGGCCTCGCTATTGATCCAACCCCGGGTCACGGCCACCCCCTCACCCCTATAGTGCCACGACTGAGTCCACTGAACTCGCCGCCGCCGCCACCACTGTCGCTGCACGATCCCATGGTCCCCGGAAACGTCTCCTCAATTCCAACGCTACCCACACCACCAGTCTCCACACACCTGTGCATTAACCGTTTAATTCGCCTGTCCCCATCATCAGGCCATAATAAATAATATCATTATTTACTGTACTTTATTATATCATTCCTTCTTATTATTAGTAGGTAGTCAAATAAAAACTATGGCTATCGACAATTTATAATTATAATATTATAATGTTAAGTACGTCAATATGACATACACTCCATAATATACATTATAATATTATTTTATATGTTTTGAACATATTTTTATCATCATCGTTTACACACCTTGTCATTCCAAAAACCGCTCAATGGGCCCAGTGCCGTGACAAATTGCTAGCGAACACGTACAATACATCGGTGGTCGGCGCTTACTGGTACGAAGTCGACTACCTCCCCACACCTCGACCCCTTCGTCGACATATGTGTGTGTCTTTATGTGTCAATGAGTATAATGAATATAGGTAAATTTTTTTCACACACATGGTTGATATAATATTTAATACCGTTATTATCGTGATTACGATTTACGACTACTACGGTACTACCACTAGTCACTAATATGTTTACTACTACTAGTGATGTATAAACTGAAGAGATGGCTCTTCTGAGCATACACAGTCAATAGTCGATTGTGGGGTGATTATTTCGTACGATTTTCCAGCGCCTTCGAGCATTACTTGCGCGTCCCTTTTGCTCGCTTTCGAATCCGACTTGATGGATAATTCGAATGGCGTTGCGACCCCGTACTGTGCGACATATGATGTTATTATCGTAGAACCCCACGGTCAGACACGCCAACTAGTTTCCCTCTCGCGGTCATAATAATATAATATTACAAACAAATCGAATAATAATTATTAAATAGCAACAATCATTAATCACAATAAAATAATATTGTCATATTCCTGGGAAAACATTATCCATTAAATTATATTTTCTCAGTTTCAAACATATATCTCGTTACTATTTTAACGACGATTAATAACCTCTAGTGATGGACAACTGGCGTGTAGCCATGAACATATTTTGACGGTATTGTAGGACACTGATCATATTATTGTGGAGTACGACGTGACACGGTTGTTTCATGGATGTAATAAATTAATTCAATGCATAAAAACATAGCTTGCATTCGCACATTTGTTTTATATAACTAAAACCGACGCTGAAACGCTGGGTACATATACTTTTGTAAAATCGGTAAGAGATGTTTAACCTATATCTGTAAGGTGACTCAATTAAACCCGTCAGTTATGCATCATGGAAGCTGCCTCGTAATATTTCTATAAAATTTGTTCACATGCGTATGGTATATATTTTTATTTTTTCCTATCTCGGTTGCATTTTCATCAATCAAAAAACTTTATTATATAATCAACGACAGTGCGTGGGGTCTTCGCTCAGGTTATCTCATCCATCAACATATACATGCAGCTAGTGTGATTATCGTGTGGTGTATTTCACGAAAATTATTTTCCGAAACGACATTGTTGTTCAAAAAGAAATACTGTAACTTTTTTATCATCACTACCGACACGACATAATGTTGTCCATTTATCTCAACCCCGACACAATGACGACGACTGCGACGTGATGATCGTCGTATGCTTCGTGTATGATAATATGCACATTGTTTACGGTGTCGGTCCTCATCTAGCTATACCACGGCATTTTGGGGTCGACCCTTGTTCTGAGGTTTTTACCCAACTGTATATATATATTTGTAATCTGTCTGAAACTGCGTATATGAGACAATAACGGATTTATGTCAACCCACCGTAGTTTTGTCTGACGGATTTCGACAAATGTGTACGGAAGTAGGGTATTTTCACCCTAATTCCGTCTACCGCAGACCGTCTTTTATAATATATAATATACTTGTAATATAAAAATTATTAACATTTTTTTCTACACCTATGTATACACGATAATCTCTCTGAAACTGTATAAAAAACATACAGAGGTAGGTACATAATATAACATTGTGAGTACATTATATTATACGACGTTGTAATAATGCTCACAGACCTACTTTATGGTATATCATATTGTAATAACACTGAAAACATCCGGCGTGAACGTGTTAGAAAAACGATTTTTAACGAGGCAGAAGCCGTTGGATAGGAATTATTATTTCGCATTAAAATACGCGGCTAAATTACCCACGGTACACTAAGCTGGATGTATTATTAAACAAAGCATGCTTAGAAATGAGCAATGTATAATAGTCTACATTCTGCAGGTCGTATCTTCCGTAGGTATATAGGTACTCAGTTCCATGTTAAGGGGGGTGGGTTTTTTTAGTAGCGCTAAGGTGGATTTTTTTTAGTAACATTTAACTATTTTATAATAGACTATTAGGAAACGGTAATCTTAAAAAATGTTTTAACTACAATTATGGCTATTAACTATTGCCTATTATTATATGAATATATCTGAAACGGAGTGATGATTATAACTTAGTTTTTTCTTCAAGAGAAGAAGAGACTAATTGAAGACGAGGCATAATCACATTTTCCGCCGGATGAAAAACTTGTTTAGGCGGCACTGCGTATACAAAAATGTATTTCGTAAATCATCTGCGCCGCACTTGTCGCGAGAGGTTTGTGCAAATACTCTGTATTACTTCAGCAGCGATCGTTGAAGAGCGATACAGTTTTTATTTCCTTTGTACGCTCATTTCTCTGACACCAACGATGATACTTGGCCTCCGGGTTAGCGCTCTTTTGCTCCTCTCCCGCCGCCCCCGCCGAAGCCACCACCACTCATCTTCTCCAACGAATTGCAAACTCCTCGGAATTTATGATCACGCCCGAGTCTTTCTAGAGACCCCTTTCGCCATACTACTCGTTATTATAATAATAATATGTTTGGCTATACGACGATTATACCTTCGTTAGAAGATTTTGGCCATCAGCGAACTGTATTGTACATTTGAACCTACCTATACGAAAATTATAGGCCCCGTCTCTTATCGTAGCGTCGGTGCCGCCGCGTCGTCTGGATCTCTTTCGCCCTTATTATATCATTATATTTGTAGAGTAGAGAGTAAAACGTTATGATGCTGTCGTATTAAATTATTACGACGGTTATATTATTTTTGTTCATTATGATCTTGCGTAAATCACTTTTCCTATACAAGCTAAACAAACACGTAAAAATAATAAATAACTTTGCCTTTGTTCGAGTTTTAATTTTGTTTTTTTTTTGTTTTTCAAATCGGATTATTTTATCGTATGAAACGCAAGCTCGATGAAAAAACGTTGTATACACAAATCAAATTGCGATGAATGAAAAAAATCGTTTACCTTCAAACGCCTTCTCTTATAAACTTCAAGTATTTAATTTTTTGTCGTTTGACTAAAACGTGTGACGCATATATCGTAAGAGCGCTTTGTTTACACACACAGACGCACACACGCGGAATTAAAAAAAAAGTCGACTTCCACTCGAAAACGAATTGCATGTGCATATTATATACATCGGAAGCGCGCAAGATCATTATATCGTATGAATAGACTGTGCAGATGTTAAGGTGCGTTGTTCGTGGTATGAATGGTTCTTTAATATGTGAGTGTGTGTAAAACATCTACGCGCAAGATTTAGTCCCCAGGAAAAAAAATAAATAACACTTCGAACCGGGAAGAAACTTTTGTAAATAGACTCATATGAACGTAATCGTCACAGGTTACGCGACGATCTGTCGTCTGTCCGCTTGTGCGTTGTCCTGCGACCCTACGCCCCTACTACTAAATACTGTCAATTTATTGTGTTGGTCCACTTGAGCTGTCGTCAGCCGAATTGATTTTCGTCAAATGCGACCAAACTTACAACGGGACTGAAGAGTCGCGTCAATTATCATTCGACGAAAGCCGATATTTTGGACAACCGGCGTACAAATAGGTACTATATAGTTGTGAGACGCTGCAATTTTAAATCCTGTAATCGTACAACGTATGACTTTATTCTAAATCCGAAAGGAACATTTTATTGTGTACGTGTATAATGGTAAACAGACGGTTCGTCGCCGTCAAATATTGAGTTTACGAATGTTTCGTCCTCGCCAAATATTAAGATACCTAGTACATTTGGCCTGAGGCGTATATCGATTATAGGACGTTTGGACGTTTGGTCACTTTGGTTTCGATATAGCTATCTAAAAACGGAATGCAATAATACACATTTAGAATTCAAATTTAGCACATACATATTATGTCAACCTATATCTAGGTCTACAATTTTTATTATATTTGTGCATTTTTAAAACATTTTATTTTTAACTCTTAACTATCTGTAATTATATTATGTTGTGTACATATTTGTATTGTTCTCATTTTTATAAAAGAAAAAGAAAAAATTAAATTAGAAAAAAACCTAACTTGATAATATAATGAACTAATATTGAATTAATTTTCGAACTTAAGATCATTTTCTTACTCCCTATTTAATTGTACTGAAGGAATGAATGAAAACAACGATATAGGTATATAATACAGAGACCAATTTTTTACAGTCAATATACCCTTGGGACCAAACATTCTATGGATTATAACTCTCGGGAACCAAATAACCTATTTCAATATTTACACGGGACGAAACATCCTATAGATCTGTGTACAATATAATATATTATAACGCACTTTGTGATTGCAACCGGTACACTGCATCGGATCATTGCTTCGGCATTTAAGCTCCAGCTTTTTATTGCCCGTTGTAAATTTTCTCGTAAAAATATTATCTACTCTGGAAAATTGCTCGTGAATCATTAATTCAGTCGAACTTGTGTACTGCAGAAACGAGTTTGTAAACATTAATAAAGAGTGTTATCGACTCGGCCGTGGTCGGTTGTGTTGATAACGCCGTTGCCATGGACACGCCGTCCGTGGTGGCGCCCTACCTGCCCCCCACGATTGCACCACCGAGGCCACACCGCCAGCAAAGCTCCACTATACTATATTATTATATTAAACTACCTACCTGCTTCACACCACAGCCACCCCCATCACATCTCATTGTCGTCAATTTTTAGTCGTCTACCTGTGCGTGTAGTGGTGCCGGAGACAGTAAAAAGGATTGTTGACGTACATGTTATATACTTATACAGATTTCACCCGAAAGACAACCCTCCAACAGTCCTGCTCCACTACCCCACACCCACCCAATGAATATAATCTATTTACGGCAATATTGTCAATTCTATAACGCTCGAATAAAAAGAAAAACATACAACAACTATAAAGTACCTAGTACGTTATAGTCACGCTCAAAGCTGGAGTTAAATTATGTTAGTGTTATTAGGACCCTCTAAAAAGTGACATCTTCGGCCACTCTTCCTACCTTCACGCGAGGCACAATCAACGTGCTCTATTAAAACGTATTTTTTCATTAAAATAACACGCAGGAATATATTACGCACTGAGATAATCATCGTAAGTTTTACATAGGTAATAATATAATATAATTATTGTACCAAAACTTTAAATAATTTTCAGAATAATTCATTTTTTCACGTTTATACAGTAAGCATTATTCGACGTACACACGAATTGTTGTGTGCGGTATGACCATCAACGTATTATTAATTATGGCTGTTACTATTATATCAATATTATTTACACTAATTTACATTAATTTTATTTATAAAATGATATAAGTATTTTTTCAAACAAGTGCTAAATTTTCATTAGGATGTAAGCTTTTTTAAAGTTAAAATATTGAGAAATAAAAATTAAACTCCGCCAATTATATAATATAATACGAGTAGGTATAAGGTAGGTGGGTCGTAGGTTACATTTTTGTATGAATTTGTTGTTAGCTGTTAACCTATAGTGTATACACTATACACACTATAATATTACAAATCAATTATTGTTATTGGGTGTTGCCGTTGTACACTGCAGATAACTGAACATCAATACACCGTTAACTTTATAATTTTTATTAGAAGAACTCAAATTTATTTTTAAAAGTTTTTTCAAGGTTTTATGGTAACTTCGTTTTGAAATTGAATATTCCACCGGTACCCTGGAGACTTACTTTTTATATATATTTCTATATGTACATATAAAAATGTATTTATATTCTCTGTTAGTTGTAACTTTTTCCGCCTCGGCAATGGTGTGGGACACTGGCATATACATCTATCGAACTAATCCCTTCCCCACCTAGTATTTAAACATCCCCAGGGCCTCTTCTCTTTCCTCTTTCCAATGGCTCTTAAAAAAACCCCGTGCCCTTAGAGAGGCACTCTTCTCGTCCACGACGTGTATATACAATATACATGCGCGAACGTGCGAAGGGGGTATATTTGCTGTATTATTTTTTTTGTTACTCCCTCAGTCGAGTGTTTCTCTGTTCCGTCAGACCTTTCGGTGGATCGAAAAGTCACGAAACTACCACCCCGTGCTTCACCAGCGTGACACGGTGATGACCTTTAAAAAACAAAGAGAACCAAAGCACGACCCAGGGGGTTTTCTTTTGTTCTCTATTAAATGCACTTTGTATACAGGGTGGAGTCGGTCGACATAAAAACAACAAATGTATAAGTATAACGAAAACTACATTTACAGTAGCTATTCGAGTATAAATATTATTATTAATTACTGTAGTTGTTCGTATGAACGTTTCAACAATTTTTTTTTTTTTTTGGCAAATACTACTTTGTTAATTTAATTGACATTTCGTACGAATCGTATACCACAAAAAATACACTTTTTGTCGATGTATTGTATCCTATATGTATATATAATTCCGTATACTTTGTGTGTGAGTTAGAGTGCGCACGTATAGGTACGGAAATCCTAAATGTATTTAACTTAATGGAAAAGCGCCGTCGGGAAAATAGGAAATTACAATTGTCACGCACACGCTGTAGTGGACACGCAAGGGCGGTTCCTCGATGGTGTTTTAAATATGAAGGGAGCCAAAGTTGCTCGACGAAAATTTTAGCTAGTAACATAACTATTGTTTTGCTACCGTCAGAATCTAACGAATTTGTTGATTTTTTTGTTCATAGGTGAGAACGTTATTTGTCAGTGGTCTACCAATGGACGCCAAGCCGCGTGAACTGTACTTGCTGTTTCGAGCATATGAGGTAATATAAAACATATATGATTTACTGTAAAATGTTCAACAATAATTATGTATTGAAACCACATACAAGCAATATTGTTGAGTTCAGACGATATGTGTATTGTGTTGTCCAAGTCTTTATTTACGCCAATAAATGCTATCGGTCTCGAATCACGAATAAATAAATCTAGTTTCCTAATTTATAGTATTTACTAATCATTCACTGTGCTGTAATAAGACTGAGAATTAATATATTTATATAATATATACACATGACACATATAATGTGACTATGTGTATAAAAGATATAATAGTACCTATATATTTTTTTGTTAATGTGGATTGGATATTATATTGAATTACTTTAAGTATTTGTTTTGTTCATATTTACGAAGAGGTCAAAAAGGATTTAACACGTGGCACGATCACAATTATTTATCGAGACCATAATAATTGAATGAGATTTAATAAAATACCATATACCTACATGTACATTGCACATTCATATAATACATTATACAACTGATGGAATGATTGACACAAAACAGGAGTCGATCAAATTGAATACAATATAGTAAAATAACAGGAGAAACCAGTTCGGCTGATTTTTCGTTATTCCCACTACACCCACCGATAAAAAAAAGTCTGCTGATTTACAATGATAATACTTTACACATCATTAAAATATATGAACCGATTATCGTTTATGACGTGTGCCTTATTACTGAGAGAAGTGGTGAGGAAATAATATACATATTAAATTCTACAATATCGGAATGTAACTAGAGGCTTGTGTATAGTTGTACATTATCACAAATTCGTTTAAAAGTGCAAACATTTTCGTAATACACTATAATGCAGGTGTATTTTTATATAGTCGGGAATGTAAATACGATAGGAATAATATCATGCAGCATGAAGGTAGAGACTGACAAAATGTTCCTGTAGGTACTATAAATATATTTAGTTGCTCTTTAAGTTTTTGTAATTTTTTTTTAATTTTCTTCAATTACTTATGTTTATCACGATACTTTTCGGTTCTGTGTAGTTAATTTAATTTGAAAAATGCAAGCACACACATACACACACATACATGATAATCTAAAATGGAAATATATTTAATCGTTATATTTTACAGAGTGTACCTATGTAGCTCCTTTCTATACTATACCAATAATTTAGAAAATTTGATTTAACTTTATCCAGAAAATAATGTTTGTAACTCATAGTTTCAAAAACTTTCCGCCAACCGCTAAATATACGTAATATCATAAGGAGGGCGTATATTGTAATTCTGTTATTTACATTGATTAAACACGCCGTAGTTAAATTAATATTGTAATGTCACATACATTTGTTTTAGTCTTTTTGGTTATGCTATGCGTGTAATACTCACCCAAATATATCTTATACTTTATTATAATGTCTATAAAAACAAACCAAACAGCAATAGTGCTATCATACTATATAAAAAAAAAAGTTTTGGTACACAATGTTTGTATAACATATTCATAGTAGTTTATATAACTATATATCTTTGATGTTAGGGTAGGGGATGTCGATTACGACAGAACACCCTCAGGGCTTTAAAAATAACAATACCTACCTAATTTTGAAATATCATCCTAGCAATAATAGGAAAATAAACGATTTTACCCTAACCGTTTATTATTTACTCAAAAATAAAACATTAACATTTAAATAATATGTAAATTTAAAAATGTTTAACGTGGCGTCTCATTTGTTATCTGCGGTGCACTTTTCATACCGATTAAATAAAAGGGAAAAAATAGAAAAAAAACTTTCACTATACAAACTGCTAATTTATATTTATACAATTATTTGATAAAATATATATAGACATAATAGCTCTATCTACCTACAGCTACGAATTCATAAACATTGTTCACTTAGAGATCTCCAGGTAACTGCATTTTATATCAAAAAAATTATAAAATGATCCCTCAAATCAAATAATACCTTTACTAGTATATTTATATTTAAAATATAACAATAAATAGGTATAATGGCTGATATAAAAAGTGAAGTTTTAATAAAGATAATACTCATACATGATAAATCATATGCATTTCGATTGTATATTCTATTTTCGAAACTATAATATAGTATTATTTCATTTTCATATCAAACTGACATATATATAGCCATAGAGGTACCTATTAACAATAGCTTAAATCAATATCAAGTATTAACCCTTCCACTTCCTTATTGAATTTCACACTGCAACGTCTCTACCACATAAATTTGACCTAAATTATGTTTTTGTTATTATATTTTTACCTAATATCTTGAAAAAAGTATCAAATCAACCTACAAAGCTTAAAACATTCTAAAATAATCACTAAATTAGTTATTCAATGTTTTTTTATAAAATTTGTCATTGTTTCCCAAACTATAAAACTCACATATCGTAGTAAATCTGTCTAATTAAATTAATGGAAAAATATTCATTCATACTGAACCTACATATTTAGAAGGTACATGGTTTGATATTTTTTTAGAAAAATAATTCGCTTATTAGTTATCTGTGCAGAAATGTCCATTGATGATTGATAAACAATTTTTGATGAGGACTGTCCAATCATCGAGAAATACTATACATCACAGCGGTGGACATAATGTAATCGTTTGTGTATATAATATTATATAGTGTGTAATGTAGCACAACTGACGTGGAATAATAATAATCTCATAACGGCGTCGATCGGTCGGCGAAACTTCTATTGTGGTATATTATTGTAATACGCCGGGTAGGTATACTTACCCACGGGCCACGACACGAGGCGACTTATTACGATCCGTGTCTAGGCAACGGGCGAACTATACACACCGATGTAATGATTTGAATTCGCGTGCTGAACCGTACTACAACCTGGCGCGCGTGTGTAATAAATATTACGCAGTTATTTTTTTTTTTTTTTTTTATAGACCGAACGTGCTTACTATTGCCCCTCAACGCTATACTTGTTTCGGGCCGGTCGAAATACAATAATAATCAAAGTCGTAAAACCTGTGAGCGGCGGTTTCCGCGTGATCGATATTCGATTCCGAACCCGTAAGACGCGGATAGACACCATTAAAACAACGTCCTCGGCAATTCCCCGTGCGCATAAACTCGGCAGTGGCTTTTGTGAATTCGTGTGACGCGGACAATTTTTAAAAACGATTTTCGTTTTCGCGCACCAAAAACCTGTCGGCGGCGGTGTCAACACACCGCTGGATTTAAAACTAGAGTCGCGTATAATCGTACCGTTCGTGTTTGAAAAACAAAACAAAACACTAATACCTATAACATTATGCTCATCGAATAGCCGTCCAGATCACGCAATATTGATAATCCGGCGAAACGGCCGCGGGTTTCACCGCAGCCGTCACCGCTTGCGCCGAACGATTTGTACAGCTATTACTAAATTATATTTTAATATGATATCAATAATGCGTCCGTCGAGCAGTCCCAACGATTCGCTGTGCAGATACTGTCCGGTTATGCTGTATGTTTGTAAAAATACACGCTTTTATGCGAGATTTACGCGGTCCTCTCTACCGTTCTTTCACACTCGTTTGAATAATATTATTGGTGTTTTGAGAAATGTACGATACCTTTTCAGCGCCGTAACAACTATATAGCGTATAATATTATACACATTACACGTAAAATATATTAAAACTCCCACACTTGGCTCCACCGATTGACAATGACTCGCTCTTCGATTGGTGTACGCGATACGACACTCAACGGTGGTCGACATGAGTTCTCGATACGCGTTGGACTATGTCTCTGACTAGTCTTAAACGTTTAATTAAATCTCTTTACGGCTTTATAGCTTTCAAGTTATCGTCCTATTGTTGTGATAGGTTGTGATGTTTTTACGAAACTGTTTTATCGGAACCAAATAATTACACATTATTGCTATCCGCAGAAATTAGTATTTAAAATAATAAAAAATTTAATTACTAAACATAATATTATGTTTACCGTGTTGAGATAACTGGTTTCTCGTCAGCAGTCATAAAACAGCACCTAGTTGCTTTACTGCAGCGTCAAAACGCATTCACTTTGCGCACTCTAAGCACGAATTCTACAGTTTTCTTGGAAGTCGGAACTAACGTTTACAATCACAATATGCAAATGCTACTGTCGATAGGTTTTTAACGGTTCCGGTGTATAAATAAAAAATAAAAATAATGTCTGTGAAACTACGTGAGAATATATTTTAGAATAAAATAAACTTGGATACAACGTTCTCGGATGTTACATTGTATTATAATAAACAAAGCTCTGCACCTTCCGATCGTATAATAAGATCATTCATGGCACGCCGACACTGATGTTCGTTTTTTCCCCTATATGTACGACAGTGTGAAATCGACATTCGTGGCGTATGATAAATATAAAAACTCATTCTTATTCGATTCGTTTTCGAAATCCTCTGTGAATTCAATAGTAATGACTTGCCACAATCGTTAATGCGGTTCTTATCAACAACGAGAACAACCACGATTCCAATTTGTACCGCAAATGTACCCTCTCGTAACAACAATACACGGTTCATCGGTTTACTCTCTAACAACGGTTTATTGCTGTACGAGAGGGTACATTTGCTGTCGGATATTGCTGTCGTTACATAGTGTACTAATATTATGTGTTTTATTTATTCATTTTTTTTTTTTTTTTTTTAGGGTTACGAAGGATCTCTGTTAAAAGTTACAAGCAAAAATGGCAAAACAGCTTCGGTAAGCACAAAAAACTGACCAAAAAAGAGACTTAATTCGTAGTTGTAACGTCGTTATGATATATTTTTGAATTTTCATTGTTTTTGCAGCCAGTGGGTTTTGTTACGTTCCAGACACGCGCTGGCGCCGAGGCCGCCAAACAAGACCTTCAGGTGCGTTTCATATTATACTATATTATATATGAACTATATATAACCTAATGTTGTTTGTAATATTATTATTATTATTATATTATATTATTTCCTCGTGATAAACTCTTTTTGGACTTTGATCGAAACTTCATCCCCCAAACGTGACGTGAGTTTCTAAACACCGTGGCATTACAAAACTTTATACTTCGTGATGTACCTATATATGTGTGCGTACGATACAATATAATATAACGTCAAACATGCCATTCTATAGGTGTACAATATAGTATTACGCGTATCACTGGCATTTAAAAAAAAAAATATATATATATACAAACAGTAGCCATACGCACACGTATAATACGATATATAATATAATACCTATGATATATTGTATTAAAACTATTATTATTATGAGAGAGGTAACGTCGTATTTCACAAAGTATACCGTCGTCACGCTAATTCTGCCCCCTCCTCCTAAAGTTGACTTCACGACATTTTCCAGCGTACATTAAGCAAGAGAGTTTATGACCCGGAAACGTAATGGACATATTAAACCGTAGACGTATAAAATCACTTGGTTTACCGTGTACGGCCGCTAGTACGCGCAGAGGTTGATGTTTACTAAGCGTTATTTTTTTTTTTAATTTGTTTTCCAAAAAAAATATAAATAAAGCGTAACACGCCAGTTCTATATGTCTATTCAACGCTTAATTAACTGTACATATTATGTATTATGTATACGCACGTTGTATATTGACTCTAAAATAGAACGAAATCCATGACTTAAAACGGAGTTGTGTTCAACGTTCGTATTTACCACCCTTATGATTATTATAATGCTTATATTGTTATAAATCAACAACATTATTATTATTATTATTATATGCACTTGAGCGTTGCGACCTTTTGCCAAGCGCCCTTAGTGTACCGATATACAATCGGAAAGTAGTTTTATATGTCTACGGGCCAAGACTTTTACATTTAGATTATGTTTAATGATAACCACAGGCGGGTAGTTTCCGTAGTGAAATAAAGCACGAGTACGACGAGCTCATATTTATTAGAAAACGCTGTCTCGTATTATACCACGCGTAGTGTTATCATACGTCATATTGGCACCACGCGCGAAGAAAGAGTTTAAAAAAAAAAAATTACTAAATAAAAACTTCGCGTGTCGCGTCTAGACTCGCACTCCCAACCCTTTCCCGCCACAACCCAAAATCGTAGTCGTACTTGAGCGGAAACTTCTCGCTCTGATTTCCGACACGGGATGGTAGCACTGTATTGTTGTGTGTTTGGTTTCGGCAGCAGGGCGTCCGATTCGATCCCGACATGCCGCAAACCATACGGCTAGAATTCGCTAAAAGCAACACGAAGGTTAGCAAGCCAAAACAGCCCGCCAACGCAAACGTCACGCCCAACACGCACCAAGGCCTGATGCACCCGCTCACCGGACGTAAGTACCTGCATACCTCGTCTACTCCCCTGGCACCGTCCTACCTTCCTGTCCCGTCCGCGATTACTAGTTTATAATATTATATTATGGTAGGGGGCGTGAACGCTAGAAAACAAACTGTTCCCGATCAAGACGTGCAGGGAGAGAAACGCGCATCTATTAATATCCATAAGAAAAAGAGATTGATTGGACTAATGATGCGCCTCTGTCAGCTAAGGAACGGCCTTCTCGTAGTTTACCTACCATATTTTTTCAGTCAAATCTCAGTCAACGGCCTTAAAAGATAATGTACCGACACTTATTGCCGTCAACTCTTATCGCTTTATGCGATTCGGCTGCTCGGAAAAGACATTTTACTCGAGTTTTTACTTTTTAAAACTATTCAAAGAGCGCCTTGCATACAGTTCAATACAATATGTATAATACTATAATGTATGTAAAAATCAATATAATATTATAACTTTATCGCTAAAATATAAATAATTAAACATTACCTATACATTATTATGATTACAAGTGTCACGCTTAAAAACTTTTGAACATAAATTAATATAATCTGGTATAACTGTAATATGTTTAATTATAATATTATTTTATCGTTGTCACGCAGATAATAAATATGCGCTGAATATGTTCTCCTTAAACAGCGTCGGGAAACTTTATCTTCAAATCGGACACAATCTAGTACTGTATAGTGTATATATAGTGCATAGATCTGTCTATATCATCCGACTTTCGATAGCCATCGCGCCACTTTCGGCACTCCTCACCACACCTCCTCACAAATACCACCCTCGTATCCGTGATTTCCGAAACACTCATGAACTATGATCCACCGTCGTAATAATATACTCGTGTTTATTTGTCTTTGTCGCCGTCTAGATCTAGGCGCTCCATTCTTCACCGGTGCTCCGGCAGAGTTATGGCATCATCCGTTGGCGTACGCTGATATGCCGACTGCAGCAACGGCCACGGCTTTACAACACGCAGCTCTTGTCCATCCGGGACTACATCCACATCCTCAACAGGTAGTGTGTGAATTATAAATTTATGAGTTATATTTAAAAAAAAAAAACAATGCCGCTACCATATAATATTATAACGATATTATACCGACGCTTGTGCAAGCTTGTCATATTATTACAATTATATTTATGTATACTATAGACGACGTCGTCGTCCTACAGTTATAACTTAGTACTTACCTATATAGCTTCGCTTCTATGTTCTATGTGCACTTACGTTGAAAACGCTGCATTACATTTGGTGTAAATCAACGTTTTGGATGCCTATACATTATTTACACGGTAGACGGAAATCATGTCTTGTCACAAAACGTATATGATTATACTATGTGTTCTTGAGGGAACAATATTTACCGATTTTAAACATAACAAGAAAAATAAATGCATCGGTAAATTCGAGAATTCTAAAAATTGCATTTTATCAGTTTTTTTTGTCAGTTATGTTTTGATCTTGTTACAACTTTGGAAATTGAGTTTTCCCGAGAATTTATTTTTTAATGGGTTTGTGAAATATTAACATATAAATACATTTTCGTTATATTTGGGATGTCCACTCCGTTGCCTGCATATAAAGTACCTACGTAAAAATATTAGAAAATTAATATTAAAGTTAGGGTTACATAATTAAAAAACATTGCTTTTCGCTCAGTACTTTTTTTTTAGTCATTTTTATAATATGCCGTTTGTTTTAAACGTTTAATTAAATCTTAAAAGAAAATAATTTCATAACTATTATATTTTTTACTATTATAATATAAGTATTTCGAATCCAAAGCCCAAACTAAATGTGTCTATAACTCGTGTCTCGTGAATTTCTCGGTAAATTTGTCTATGGTGTGTGTCGGTCAGGGATTAAAATGAGTAACAACTAAGTACTAACAAGAACATACATTTTTCACGCACTGACCATGATCATTAATTTATTGTTGCAATAATGCAATAGATACACACTTAATAGTCACGTGTATAGTCGCATACCTATATAATAATATTATTCTATAACGTATTTTTTCGTTTTCGACACAAGATGTTGTGGTAATAGAGCTGTTCCCAGTGTTGAGCAAAATAATAAAATTATAATATGATTAACTGATGAATAAGTTTAATAAGGGTTACATTTATATAATTAAAATGTTAAATATAAGATGATGTATTATCGATGTTAAAAATTTAAATTAAATAAATTTTGACTGTATAAAATAGTATAGTAAATGAAATTAGTCATATTTCCATTACAAAAATATAACCACTAACCATGATTGATTGTGTTTAATTTTACTAGAAGTATTATTAATTATTATAAAATGTATTTAAAATTATTTTTATACTACCAAGACCCAAGCAAACATTGATCAATTAAATTATTATACATATTTTTTAAAATGTATTTAAAATTATAGATAATTATAATTTATAATCTTTAAGGACTTCAATAATCGGGTATCTATAGCGTTTTTTGCCCACAACTACCTGTAAATAGATATAAGTGTAATGATACAATATAGTTATGTACACAGCCTACTATACGCATTGAAATTCGTTAGCTGCATATTTACGAATGAAAATAATTTATAATATACTAGGTATATAATTACGTATTATGACCGTCACAATAAGACTTAAGCGTGCCTCAGGCGAATCGAACTGTTTGGCGAGTCGTGATCAAGCGGGCTTGTAGTTTCATACACTCAGTGTTATAGCTGGTAGCTTTAGCGTAGTTAGTATATTTTATCGCGGACACGGTCGCACTGCACTTTGGCGAAAATGTCTTGCCCATCGGCGGATCGGCTGTTTATAGAGTAGCGGACGTCGTGTTCCGGTCTCTACCCGCAGGGCCACCGACCGGCAAAATGGTCATCTGCGCCCATCTGCTTCCTTTCACCTGCAGGACCTACGCCTGCGACGGAAGTCAGCACACGTCGACCGGGAAGACGGAAACATATTATTACTATAAATTGTCGGCGGCGACTATATTATGTTGTTTAATAGTCACGCCACGCGTTATGTTATCATTGCTTTGCACATTTTGTTCTTCAACCGCCGCCGCCGTGTCCGAGATCATAATAATATTATATAAGAATTTCATTTTACGATGATTTATTAGTTGTTGCTGTATGTGTGTAGCGTAGTGTTATATATATATATATATATATTATTGTAATCGCGCGCGCTACATTTGACGGTGTAGCTGTATAGTTTAGTCATAGCTAGTATAATAATAGTCACGTGTGCGCGTGCGATGGGAAAATAATAATCAGAAAAAAACGAATGAATGAAACGGACGAGAGACGATTTAACATAGTTATTTGCGTAGCTTGCGGTGAAGGTACTATGCGTAATAAAATCATATTAGGATTGGCTCGTTTTCAGCCGACGTTGACGCTGGGCCCACACGGCCTTCCGTTCCTGCCCTCCCCCGCACTGCCCTCGCCGCCCAACCAGCAGCAGCCCCAGCCGCCCTGTTCCACGCTGTTCGTCGCCAACCTCGGGCAGTTCGTGTCCGACCACGAGCTTAAAGACATTTTCGCCAGGTCAGTAGTCAGAAAAAAAAAAACAACAAAACACAACAAAACCAAACCGTAAACAACAACAATAACATTATATTAATATATTATTATCTGTGATTACCAACGAGTACGTTTTTGTTTTGTCAGTGTTTTGTGTGTGAGAGACGTCAAAGCGCAACTATAATATTATAATATAGATAACAACGGTCTCGAAGATTTGAGCTTATATTTTGATTTTTTCCGTGTTCACGTAAAAGTATATTAATTATAAACGCACCGGGTCACTCACACTTTATATTATGATGTATAAAATATTATATTATTATATTATGCACTACTGCATAGATCTCGAATAATTTTTTCGACCTATTTTTCTGAACACGTCTTCAGTGGAGTGGTGAACGGTAATTTTAGAGGCAATTGCCTCTGAGATTTTTCTTAAATAGGTGGGTGGGTGGTAGCCAGTGGGTCTCCTAGTAAAATATGTAATATGATATACTCAATATAGGTAGTCAATAACGATCTGAAATATAATTAGTTATATTATATTAATACATTATTATGCATTAATACTTGGGATATTTGTAACTTTCCTCTGGAAAACTTTTAGTTCGCCACGCCACTGCACGTCCTGTAGTCATACAATATGGTTTGTGTAGTTACCGCTCTTGGCATATAATATTACTTGCATATGTTTTTGGAAAACCATATGCAATGAGTAATGAATATGATATTAAACCTATATGTACCTACGCGACGATGGTGTGGGTCTTTCGACAACATGCCAGACGTGTTATTTTGTGATTGCTTTGGATTTGCACACGGCTGACGTGACGTTCTCAATCATAGCACGGCGAGCTCAACGCAGAATGTACGATTACAATATAAAAATATAATTTACAATATATATTTTGATGTAATTCTTCGTATTATCACTGTGACTCGCACACAGATGAGTCAGACTTCTTCGGAACCGGTGTTATCTACTATATATATATATATGTACTACAATATATTATACCGTACAACACATTGTATGGTACCTCTGTCCTCCATGTATAAAATATCAAAGTTTAGTGTTGTCGCATTCTGTGAGAAAATCGTGTAATTCACGTATTTACAGTAAACATTGACGTCATCACATGGTTTTACAGTATAATATATAAATAAGTATTATATATGTTTATATACATTTACATAATATTTAGGATATATAATAAGATCCAAGTTGGCCCGAGAAAAAATGACAGGATTTTTTTATTGTTTTTTTTTCAAATATAGAACGAGTTACAGTCAGTCAAAGCAGACGTTTAATTATTGGCCGACCGCCTATAAATGAAGACATTGATAAACGTATTTCTCTATACCCATGTACATAAGAAAACATATTATAAGGTGAGAAGGTGGAGGGCACAAAATATCGTTAGGCACAATATAATAATATACCATTATATACAGCGGCGAGGGGGGATTTTTTTCATGACACGTGGACGAGATCCTCGAAAGAGATAGACTTATTTTATAGTCTTTATTCGATTTTTTTTCTATTCTCATTTACAATGGGGTTACACGTGTGGGCAAGACAAGTACATAACTGCACGCAAACACAGAAATCGATAGACGCGAGCCTAAAAGAACTAACAAAATAAAATTCCGTATTCCTTTCCCTACCACTACTCGGTACTATTCACTCCATCAAACTATATATATAGACTAAACAATATTATATTTTATTTTATACTTATTTAGAGGACCCGTCACAAAAGCACTGAGAAATTAACGATGTCTTATTAATTTGTTTTTGTTTCTTTGTTTTTATAGGGAGTATGCTGGCCAAAAGAAATTGGACAACGTCAATTTCACGTATACTCACATGCAGTTGAACAACACCTGACAACTACAAGATAGACCACCAGTACCTGCCCAAGTCTAGATAACGCGTGATACGACAAAAACAACCTACCAAAGCCCTATAATAGAAAAAATTAATTTAAGTCAATTTAAATTTGAAAAAAAATTATTATTGAATAATTATTACTAGCTTAAAGCTTCTTAAGCTGTTGTACAAAGCAGTAACAATTTCCTTGTTCGCCTGTAGTGTTTATAAAACATATTCATCATATTTATATTATATAATACATAGTGTACCTAATTCCTAACTTTATTCCCTAAGCTTTTAAACTAATACCTAAATAATCGTCCTATGCTTGTTTAGTGGGTAGTGTAAGATCTTAAGACTCATCAAATCTGTGATTGTTTCTCATGTATTTTTTTTTTTATCCTAAAAAAATTGCCTATTCTTGTATAGGCGTGGTTCAGATGTTAGCAATAATAATTACTAATGACATACAAAAAAAAAAAAGTAAATAAATAAATAAAAATGTAAGCGCGCTCATATACATTCACTAAATACATATCAATAATGCTTTGAAAGGGAATTAACGTTAAACATTGTAAATAATTTTATAAAAGACTAAGTCTGTTGGTGATGGTTAGACGTTAACGGACTGCGTGAGGTCGATCAAAGCGGATCGCGCGGTCCGTATAGCTTCGGCTGGTCCGCGGCGGCGTCCAAACCTAAAATGGTTTAGTCAAAAAACAAAAAAAAACATATATATATAAAACAAATTATTATTATTATTATTATTATTATTATAATACAAAATGATTGAATTCTGCAAACTATTTTTTATACAATTTAGTCTTTTATTTCTTGCCATTATATACGAGTAGATTTTGTTTCAAACAAATTTACAGGGTGCAGCTTGTTTAGCAGCTCATGGAAGTTTTTCTAGGTAGGTACGAGGATTATTTTCGTTGTTGCGTATTCTCGTCTTTATTTCGAATAAAAAATAGGATATTTCTGGGAACACGTAAGCTAATTATTATAATAACAATAATCGCGTACATAATATTTGATAATTAATTTAAAATGACAATCTTTTTTTAAGTTTTTAATTGTTTAAGAGACAATAATTTTTCAATGTTTTTGCTCTCGGAAAATTTTTTTTTATGTAATATTAATAATATACAACTGAAAAGACCAAAGATTACGTTCTATTATAGTTTATTGTCATTTTATTTTTAGACAACTACCAATGAATAATATTGAAAAAAAATATTCTTTTTTCCTGCGTTTCAGTGTACATAATAATATGGAATAATATGTATGTTTTCAGTGTATTATATTGAAATTATGATTATTATTATTATTATTATTATAATTTTTAAGCAGTTAGACGTATAATTAATGAATTAAATAATTATAGTTATTAATTTATATATATATAAAAAAAAATAATAATAATACCATATGAAATACTTAAAATTGTAAGTATTTTGTTTTACTTTTTTTATTTTAAGTCTGTGATCGCTTGCCGTTGTAATTATTTCAGATCTGTTAAACGTAAAACGAACGGTGGTCAAAGGCTAGCAAAAGACGTTGATGTATTATTATTTTTATTGTAAAAAAAAAAATCTACAGATACATTCCAATGAGGACTTTTATTAAATAAATAACGCATTCCAAAAACAAACGTTTAATTACTATTTGAAGAGAAATCTAATTTATTTTACTATTTATTATGTTTTACCGACGTCTTTTGCGAAAAAAAAAATTATAATATCCGTCCAAATTATAAAATTCTTTTTTTTTTCTAATTATTTCGTTATTAATAATAATAATTATTATTATTAGGTATCATCATTATTATTATTATTATTAATTATTAGAATTTAATTACTATCATTACTATCATTGCGGAATTTGTAGATTTATTCGAAGATTAAAATGTAATTTTAAGCTCAAACAGATTTTCTTTTGTTTACATTTTTTTTAATTTGATAAAATAAAATAGCCTTTCTTAATTGCAACACATACATATCATTATATACATTTTAACGCTGTATAGCCTGTGTATTTTTTTTAATGTGATCAACAGTAGCCTTATAATCTTATTTATATAATAATATATTAACCGTTAGTGGATATATAAATGTTAAATGAAAGAAAATGATAAACAAATTAATAATTATTGTATTTGAATGTAAACATACGTTTGTATATGAATACATTTTTTGTGATTTTGGTCACCTTATTCGGGTGAATACGATACCAAAATGTATAATCGAAACATATCAATAACTGTGCCCCCCATAAAAAAATTGATTAAATTATAATATATTAAATTAAATGTTGTTAAATAAATAACGAGATAATAATAATTACGATTATGTTTGTATTAATTGTAACGAGAAAAAGAAAAGAATTCATAAGGAA
The DNA here is from genome assembly GCA_027563435.1 of Nasonovia ribisnigri. Lineage (NCBI taxonomy): Eukaryota > Metazoa > Arthropoda > Insecta > Hemiptera > Aphididae > Nasonovia > Nasonovia ribisnigri. The sequence goes on from JANEHU010001551.1 coordinate 38,767, forward strand.
ACAATAATTGTACATTTTTATCGATTTTTCATAAGTTTGTTTAGATACTTGTGTAGTGAAATTTAGTTGTTACTGTGCGTAATTTTGAATAATATAAACGTTTGTTAAACGGAATTTTTATTGTTACTTTTACCAAACATTGTAATATGTTTTAGCTTGCGTTATTTATGGTGTTTATATAAAAATAGGTATTTAATTACATTGTAGTGGTATTATTAAAACAATTATAATTATTATTATTATTATTATTATTATTATTATTATATTATAGACGATATTATTTAAACATGTGAAAAAACCTAAAAAATAGGAATTGTATTTACAATACGATGCATACGAAAAAAAAATAAAAAATAAAAGTAGTGAATTGATTGGGAACTGTGTTTTAAGTTATTTATAGACGCGACGATGCATATTCACAAATTATATTATATCACAATATTTACAATTATTATTTATTATAATATATTATTTAATTTAATTTATTATAATATCATCAATACGGTTTTTCACTGAAAACTCATTTAAAAATGTGATATATACAATATACCTATATACATAACTCAAAACCATTCGAAACGATTCAAAAAATGTATCAGGTATATAAAATGATAAAATAAATATTTGATGACAATTTCAAGTACCCACGGGCCATGGTAATTAGTTTTCAATAACGATAAAATAAGAAAATCGTTGTATGAAAATTTGTTAATTTACGGGTGAATATCCAACGTATAGTTACAAAAGCTCGTAAAAATTTAATTTGATTTTCAGGTAAACTTTTTTTTTATTTAACATAGGAAAACTTAAGAGGAACCTTGTATTTTATTTTCAAAGCTTATATATATATAGAACCATTTTTATGAATTTCTACTACGAAATAATTTGCCTATTTTCATGATTTGGATAAATGTTGTCAAAATTTTAACTTCAAACGATCATAAAAAATGAATGTGGATTTACGTTCAACTCTTATTTTTATTTCCACCAACAACAACTTATGAGGAACAACATTTTAAAGTTTTTTGACCGAGTGAAAAATTTTGTATCAACAATAGTTTTAAAATAAAAAAAAAACCTTATAAAACTTGTACTTTTTTTATACCTATAAATAGCTCAAACAGAGTTGTAATATTTCGATGTTACGGTGCATATAAATTGCTAATATAAACATTTAATAAAAATTTCATCTATACTCAATTATTTTTTTAGAGTTTTTCGATTTTTTCGAAAACTACCTAGTTTTGCTGACGCTTTTTAAAGCTACTGGGAATTTTAGATTTTGAGCTATGAAGCTAACTTAATTTCGTTAAAAAAATTAGCCATGGTGTCCTTTAGTTATTAAAAATAAAGCTGTAAAATATTTTAATAACATGGTATAGGTACCTAATTAATTTTCTTAATTGATAAAAATACCATCATAATCATTTCTTTGTAGACTTTATGTAGCCTGAATACATCAAAATCACGTTTTAGCTGAATTTAAATACCTCTCAGTTTCATCCGAATTGGAAGCACAAGACGGAGGATACTTGGAGGATACTAAGAGGTTAATAAGGCGATAAGACCGTTCTGAATGAATCTACGGTCGTACAGATATGTGTGGTCTGCTTCTCCTCATTCTCCGTGTGGCTTAAAGAACGAAATATTTTTGCCATTCTTCCATCACACATTTTTTTTATTTACCTATCTAATTTTCAAATTACCCCATTAACCGGTGTGTGAGTCAAATAGATGAATTTGTTGCTGTATTTTAGTATAGGTACCTACTGGTCAATCGATGCCAGTCGTTTTAAGTCTAATAAGCGAATGAGTCAATTAACCTAGAGTCCAATAAGCGGTGACCACACTCTAAATTATTGTTGGCTGCCTATAACTGCAGGTATACTATTTTACATTTTTGACAACTTGCATTGTATGCTACTTATAAAAATAATTATTGAATTTATTATTTTATTATATTTATTATTATTATTATTATTATTATTATTTACATATTTACTTCCCCTATTTTACAGGTTGGTATTAATTATAATCGTATATGTAATAATTTATGAGGACAACTGTTACATTCGGTTGAAGGTAACTGGTATATTTGGTTGAAGGCAACTGTTGCATTTTGCTCTATTTAGTTTGAGGGAAATTGGCATAAAAAAAGATACTTTTGACTTTTTAAGGGCAATAGGTATACTTCCGTAGATTTAGCTAGAAGTGAACGAGCTGTACACTGGTTACCAGTCATGATGGTAGTATTGTTGGAAGATGCTTTGATGTCATATTCAATTCTATTCCAAATTACCAAGCCAGAAGATTTACTTTTAAATCTAATAATAATAATGAATTTGATCCCAGAAAGAATTGTGTAATGATAATATTATCATATTAGTAACTACCTATAGTGTTATAAATTATAATAATATTTTTAAACAAAAAATTACTGGCTTAAATGTATCTATAAGAAAACAAATGATCTGTAAGACTGTAAGTCTGAGGAATCCATGCATTTTTGAACATTTTATTTTTTATTGGATTAAAGCTACAACTAGAGATTACAATCCCGACCACTTTTAGGTACCGAGAATACCGGGACCAGTATAAATAAATCCCGGGATTCCCGGGACTGTGTAACAGCATTCTATAATTCAATTCCCCGATTATGAATGCCAATTAACGTGTTTTTAAGATTAGATTATATTATTATGTATACAATTACATATTTGAAAGATATATTTTTAATCCCTAAAAATGATTTTATTAGAAAACAAATAATAAAATAAATTGAAAGGATACATTATAATGAACACCTAATGACACCTAATGAAGAAGAACAACATTGTTTTGAACAAACAGAAAGTGAATCTATTACACTCACTCAATTGACATTGAAATAAAAGTTGGAGCTTGAAATAGGAAAAAGTAATAGAACAATTGATCCTATAACACAAAAAGAAACTGATTTGATAAAAATAATCAAAAAAGAGATGAATTTATTTGAAAATGGAGGAACTCGCGGACATCACTTAAAGCTAGCATTTAAGTACTTAATGTCTATTCCTCTTACAAGTATCGAGTCCGAACGTGCATTCTCAGCAGCAGCCTATATTGGAAACAAGCTAAGAAGCAGACTGGGAGACGGAACATTAGACGCTCTACTAAGTCTACTATTCCTGCGTTCATATTTTCAAAATAATTAGAACCAATGTATATTTATAAACTTATTTAACTAATATAAACTTTATTAACTAATATCTATTCTTATGTATAATAATACAAATATTTAAATAAAACAAAATTGTGCATAATTCTTTTAAATATTTTCTTATTAAATTTCGGGATAATCCCGGGATACCGGGATTAATAGCTAGATATCCCGTAATCCCGAGATCATAAAATTGGGCCGGGATTGTAATCTCTAGCTACAACATAATATGTATGGCAAGGTTTTTGCACACCACAAACCCGGGTGGTCACCCATCCGGGAATCTGGATAGTAATACGGCAGCGGCCGTTACTTACCCTGTTACGTTGCAAGATTAATTGCAGCCAATGCACCGTGCCAAGCCACAACATTTTTTTTTATAATAATTATTATAATAGAATCTACATTTTATATGAATTAAAAAAACCTATTTACTTTATATTATATTGCCGTTCAAAACAAAGGGCTATAAGTAGGTAATTATTAGAAGGTAAGTTTTACTCAATTGTTTTAACTAGATACATTGTTTTTACTAGATAAATTCTATAATTTTTAGCTGTGGGTAATAGCTGCTGGGAAGTACTTATCAATATTCAATATTTGACACAATAAACGATGTTCTTGCCTATCGATCATTATTACTTATTCTTATTTCTCCAACGTTAGACAAATCTCCTGGAAAACAATTTTCACTGGGCCCTGTCTCTAGACCTTGTTTATTCAATCGATCGTTTCGCATTCATTATCGTCATTCGTATTATTTTGGCAGTAATTCTCATACCCACTTATGATTGTTTCAATTTTTCGGCAAGGTGTTAATAGCCTGTGCTTTGCTATTCAATTTTTCATATATTTGTTTAAACTATATATATTTAATTCTGCCTCTAAATCATCGCTTCTAATTTTATTGTCTATCGAAGTATTTATTAATATGCTTTGCTTTTCAATTTCATCTAATGTATCAGGTCAGGTAATTCATTTTTAATTTCTCTAGTAAAAATTTGATAATCTAGTTCTAATTTGCTGTACCTACTGTACCAATATATTTTAATATTTTTAATATGCAAATTTCTATAATTTCTGGCTTTTTTAAGATAAATATCTGTTGATTTCGATACAGCAAACGCTCTATGACTATCTTTGACCATTTACCACGAAGAAAAAATATTAAACAAAAATAAATATTAACATTTTTATTCTACTGAGTACTGGAACACACATAACTGTAGAATCAAGAAATATGATCAACACACACCCAAACGAAACGTTGAAAAAACTGGATATTATGTTCATTCAAAATGCTATCTCTCATTGGTTTTAATATAGGTAGGTACTTACTCACCGATTAAGAAAATCTATCTTATTTCATGTTCCTCTTTATAAAGACAATTATACTTCTACCTCATTATCCCCCAGAGTTCTGTCATTGGCGAACCGTATAACAGACCAATGACCATGTTAATTTTTTTCTGTGTCGCATGATGTATTCAGACAGAATGTTTATAATATGACCTTAAGGGCATTGCATGCCGCGATTGTCTGTATTTGTCTAACACACGTGGAACATAGGAATAACGACCTAAATGCCCGAAAAAAATTAAGGTACTTCTAATAAGTTATTTGATTTAAAATTTGTTAAGATTTTTGAATTGGTATACAAGTTTACTTTGCATCGGTCGAAGCACTTTTTCGATTGTAGCAATATTTTGATGAGAATAAATATTTTACGTTTTATAAATTTGTTAATTTTTATTATTAAATATATTAAAAATATGGTTCGACCGATGCAAAGTAAACCTCTATACCAATTCAAACATATTTACATATTTTAAATCGAACTACTTTCTAGTAGGTACCTTAATTTTTGTCAGGCGTTTAGGTCGTTATTCCTATGTTCCACGTGTGTTAGACAAAGACAGACAATCGCGGCATGCAATGCCCTTAAATTTAGTTTTACAAGTAAATTTATAAACAAATTAATGTTTTGAATTACATAGTCACTTCTTATGTTACCTACTATTATTGTTTTATTTATTAATTCTTTCTATTATTATGCTGTATCTCACTATTATTATCCTCATTTTTATTTTAAATGTTGTTATCTAAATATATATTATAGGCTACCTATTTAATTTATACTATTATTAAGTTAATCAGAAAATGTACACATGATAAATTATTTTGTATCTTGCTAAAGGATTTTAAAATCCGTTTAATATATATAAATATATAAATAAATAATATTAATATTTTTATTAGTTTTCATAATTATTTAAGAGGATGTCAGGCGGGCAATATATTTTGTTTTCTCTCTCAGACCCTCGTGCAGCATGGATAAAATGCTTTCACCTAATATCGTTTTTTTTTTTTATGATTATTGAATTATCTTAGAGTAAAATCAAATATTACCAAAATTATAGATGATAATATTTTTGAAGGTATACCTATTGATTTAATATTTTATTAAATATATTATATATATTATTAATATTTTGACTTTCAAAATAAACAATTATATTATGTAAATCAAAATGTTGTAAAACTTATTTTAAGACAATATTTAAACAAATTGATAAGTTATACCGTCAAAAATATTAATATTATTCTCTATTGTTTTTTGTTATGAGTGATTTTCCTCTAAGATTACTTAAAAACATTAAAGTAATGATTCTGCATAAATGAGTTTTGTCTATGTTGTGTGTGGGCCAGAGAGAGAAAACAAATAGTGGATGACATCCTCTTAATGACAAAACTTATGTTTACTAGATAGCTTTGTTCAGAAAAATGTAATTTGAATGTAAAATTATATTATTGTATCAATGTATCACTAACTGATTGAACAACTAACATAACTATAGTATGTAACATAAGATGTATGAAAAGCTTTTATTCATGTTTTGAGTAGCTTTTATAATTATTTTTAGGTATTGTTTGCCAGATGGGGATCTTACCTGGCAGTTAGCCCCGACAACTCAATCTAATCTAATCTTTGACTGGGGAGAGTTACAAATTATATTTACAAATATAAATAATTATAATGATAAATCAGTCTGTTAATTACTGAATCAATTTTACATGTATATTAATTTAATGAAACATTACATCAAAATAAAAAAAAATCAACAACAAATAACAATTGATCCACATATTTCAACAAAAACCTGTAAATTGGCAACCGCTCTGCTTTAGGCGTTCTTTCCTCATTGGTAGAAAACTTTTTTTGCTGGTGAACAACGTTCTGGCCAGTGGATAATGTTCCTTTTCAGTGAAAATTACGATTTCAGAGTTTGGTCATTTTCCAACAATGACGACCAATCAATTTGTCAAGACTGCATCGTTCTAACCTTTGCGCAGCAACACGTGCACAAGAAGAATTTGAATAGCTCTCTTTAATAAATGAGAATGTTCTCGAACAACAACAAAAAACCAACAACGGCTGACAATGAGGGCAGTCGGGCCACAACGGGGGTCTACCATGCACGCTACCGGCGTTGCCAACTGTGGCACGCTGTTATTGTCTGGAGCGAACAGGTATTTTACCAAAAATATAAATATTATAAATATGATACATATTAAGATTATTCTTAAGATTTAAAAAATAATCTATATTCTAGATAACAAAATAATAGGAATACTGTTACGATGATAAATTATACACTTTTATAAATATATTTTTAATTTGGGTATTACTAATTTTAATAAATTAACATAAAGTATTTTAAATAACACGATTCTATCATCAATAGGTTATAAAAACAGTATAATGAAGATCTAAAAAATCTAAATGGTCTTTGAATTAAGTAACACAAAACTTAAAGTTAGTAAAAAGTCATAATACTTAGATTTTAGAGAGAATGCTATCCAATTCAAATAATATATGACATGTAAACACAGATATTAGATTTAACCTACAACTCTAATGTTTGTTCAGTCTTCTTCAGTAGTCGTACATTGCCTTGTATGTCGCCAACCAAGCATTCATTTGTCATATCAATGAACAATCCAGTCTCAACCACTCCTTAAAATACACATATATATATATAATAATGTAATGGCTCATACATACAGTCAATATAACATACCTGGGGTTAGTTTTAAGTAATTGTGAACGGATGACCAACAATATTTTGTTTCAGGAAAAACCCAATCTAATAAGAAGTTACCGTTGTCTGTAACCAAAGGTCCCTAAAGATAAAAAAAAATTAAAACTTATTGAGTATATTATAATACTAACTGTATTCATTATTTTTAACTTACTGCTTTATCAGCAGACATCCTCAAAATGGCTTCACCTCCATATTTTCCTTCAATTTTTTGTTGAATTGGTTTATATGACATAGGTATAACCTCAATAGGTATACCTTTCTTCCATTTTTGACCCAAATTGTTCACCGCTTTACTAAACATCAATTGCAAACATATATAATAAGTAAAAAAATAAAACAACATTTTCATCAAAATAAATATGCTTACACTCCATCAGCAACAATTATCAACTTTTCAGAACAAGATGCTACAATTTTTTCTTGTGTCAAACATCCTCCTCCTCCTTTTATGCACGTCAAAGTGCCCATTTCAATCTCATCTGCTCCATCAATTGTACAATCTATCTGATTGATTAAACAAATTTAAACATTATGATTGTATTAGTAGTATCATGTTTTTTACTTACTTTAGGATGTGTGTCTAGGTTTCCCAATGTTAGTTTGTAATCGATAATTAACTGACGTGCCTGATAAGACGTTGGCACACAGACAACAGATAAATTCTCATCTTTCGTTCTTTGTGCTAAAGATTAAAATATAGGTAGACACATTCCAAGAATATATAGTTCTCAGACAATATTAAGGTTATGATCTTACCCAATCGTTGAACACCGTACACAATCGTTGAGCCGCTACCGATGCCCAGTATCATGCCGTCCTGATGATAAATCACAAACAGTAACAGATTAGTATTGAGAATCGACAAAATGAGAGGCGATCTAAATTACATAATATTACTTTAACATGCTTGTCGATGGCTAGGTGCGCGGCACACATTTTAGATACATCCACGCCCGCCGTAGAACAATTTTTGTGTCCTACGGTAAAACTCACAGCACTCATTTTGAAATGCTTTCCGGACGACAACCTGAACTTATCGATGACAGAAATTATCGACTTGGACAGCACCGATTGCATCAATGAACGACGCTATGATAATCCAGCCGACAGGTTTACAAGACACAGGTTTTAGACAGGAATATTTTTGAAGCTGAAAGTCTGAAACGTTTGAAACATTGACATTTTAAAAACTTGTAATACAATGTTATTGTTGATAACTATTGATAAGAAATGATAACGGCAGGAGTAGATTGCGTCCATTTGTTTTTGATATACTACGCCGAAAATGCATAGTGGTCCCATACTCCCAAAGTCGGATAGTCCCATTACAATATAATAATAATAATAATATTATAATATAGGCATTAAAGTATTATGATTTATAATTTATAATTCAATATTGATAAACAATATTTTCATTTATTATAAAGTATTCTCAGAACGATTAAAGTATAAAACTCACTTGTTAGATGACTTGTGACGGTGAAATGGTTTTTATATGATTTACAACAGGAGTGTTGCAAAGGATAAGTTTAAAAATATATAAAATCAATGCTTCTAAAATATTTACTTAATATTTGCTGGTGAAACACGAGCGTGTATAGTATTACTATGAAAATGGTTACAATATTAATATGTATGAACAAAATATGTGGCCTTAAACATTTATAATGTTCAGATAACCGCAGGACAACATTCGGACAACTAATAATCGAAATAATTATAAAAATAATTGGTACCTACATCATATTTGTATGTGTAGCGGGGGAAATATAGGTATCTAAATGAAATGACGCGCGCTCTATACCTACTTATCTACAGTTTAAAATGCAATGATAAAATTAAACGAGTGTAATGCAATTATAATTATTATAGACTATAATATAGTGTTATAATAATATTCAATAATCAGATCATAATTTTTTTGTTGACAAATTGTTTCGAAGAAATTAAATTTATAGACATTTTTTTAATCGATAACATTATGATTTTTATACGTACAAATTATATTATACTTCAATGAGGAACAAATAACAGTTTTAAACATAATATTACCTACATGATGTGCTCATGACATGACATTGTCCAGTCACCTTGACCAATGGCTTATGCAGCATGCGAACAGGCGTACAGATAGATATTAGATACTTACTCAGTCGATTTGAGTGCAAAAAAATAACAACAATTCGTTTTTGATTCAAGGCTGGGTAGAATGTTAGTCGGTCAACTTTTCTTTTGACTTGGTCGTGTCGGTTTGAATTATTAACCGTAGGTATAACTAAAGTCACCTTACCAATTAGCAATTATTAACGATAACTTTAAGATTATTTAATTTAAATCTAAAATTCAGTAATACTACCTATTTGATTTGTACGTTGCGTATTTCTTTACAAATGTCCTTACCTAAATTTAACTACCTACCTAGTGCATATCCACATAATACATTTTGTGACCAAACAAATTCAATTAAATTCATATTATTTATATCAAAGTTGTATAGGTATTATATAATGCATATAGGTACTTTTATAATAAGATATCCCTCATGGGCTCTGTTTTCTACGTCTGGTGGAGTTCATCAGTGGTGTGAAATATATAGTCTCTATACCTTTATGTTAGTGTATGCTGTACATTTTAAGTTTACGAGAATGTCAGCGCACCATTTATTTTCTCTCTCAAACTCACAATCAACATAGCAAATTTATGTTTAGCAGAACTAACCCTGTATTGTTGCTTTTAATTTACAGTGGATTCACCGGTTATTAAACTCTAAGCTAAGAAAATTACCTGTGTCGTTACTCGTTACATAGGCTATTTTTGTATTTCAATTTTTATGTAAGTTATTATGAGCGTGTAAGTTATTACAATTTAAAAATTCTTATAAATAGCTTAAAATCTTAAATATCATAAAAAAAACCAAGGTCTTAAAGTTTGATAATAGGTGAATTCACTCTAATATTAGAAGTAACAACATTGAGTTAGTACTTAGTTGTACTAAACGTAAATTTGCGTGTGAGTCAGATAGAAAAAAACAAATGGCATTGATATCCTATTGACATCCTTTTAACGAAATTGCTGGTAAGTACTGAAATTGGGTAGAGACGGATGACTATGATAAATTAATGTATTTTTAAGAAGGCTTACAGTACGTAAGAGTAGAAGCGTAACTTGGGAGGTTATTATCTTTTGGAGGGTGGGAAATACAAAAAATACTTTTTACCTATTTTATCTAAATAAGTACAGTGTGAAAGTTGGTGACATCCCTATAATTTCAACCCCTTAAATAATTTACTAATTATACATTTTTACATGTCAACACTATAAACAGTGGTCCTTGAAGTTTTGAAGAATTGTTAAATTGGTGAAAACGTATCAAGCGTGTGCCTACAATCTGTGTTATATCGTGTATAACTTTAAGTGTATAGTGTATCCATACGCTTTTCGCAAAGTTAAAAATTAGCTTGATAAAAAGTTAACTTTATTAAGATTTTAAACTTTACTAATTATTAAATTATTTAAATAACTTAACTAGATTAATGCACATTGTTATAATTTATATTTTTTAAGTCAATTTGAAAAATAATGGGCTTAGTAATAATTATTAATGTAATTATGTAGGTATACAAATCTTTTTAACCGTAGCTAAAACTTTCAACACTTGATCAATATTTAATACATAGAATGCAAACAGAAAAAAAATATTCAAGCATAATGTTTCTGAAACTAATGTATTGTATTTAACTATAAATTACATCTTAAAATGAACATAAAAAACGGAAAAAAAATCCACTCAAAAACGGTATCTTTGCCACCACTATAAAACATCTAAAACTACGTAATATTTCAAATATTCTAAAGAAAATTTAATTTTCATCTAGTAAGTAATATTATATATATACACACATATTAAATAGCGATTATAAGTTGGTATATTTTTTTTATATTATCATCTATTATAATGTATAACAATATACTACGGGAATAACATATTATTTTGTTTTTAACTCTCCATATTAAATTTGAATTATATATTTTTAAATTGTAATAATTTTATTGCCTCATTATTAACTATAGTCTCTAGGTAAAGTCATATTATTTGAAATTAACATATACATATGATACATTACAATTTACAACTATTTGTGTTTTATATACAAGTATACAACACACACATAGGCGTGCCTATACGGTGGCAGCTGAGGGTGCCTAGGCTGTCCCTGCAATTTTTTAAAGGCTCGGGTCAACCGAGTTTTAAGTCAGATAGGTTACAACTTTTATTTAAAAAAAATATCTTTTATAGTCTTATGTGGGTATTTTTATAATTAATATTTACTTACAAAGATATAAGCTCGACAAAATTAGGTATAGTACCTTTAGTTTATTAATAACATGTGTGTACTGTTCGCATATCTATAATTGGATTTTATCGTTATATTATTTTTGATTTGTACCTAGGTGATGTAATCCAGGTCTTTAGATGAATAATATTTCTTAAGTTAAATTACTGGAATCACTGTAGGTTATTAATTGTAAATAGATTATTCAGACTTTTTTTAAAATGACATAAATATTTCATTTGGGAGTGGGGTTTTCAAAATTACAGCCTTGGGTGTATAGAGTTTTCTTTGATTAATAAATTATATAGCGCTGATTATCAACTAGGCTGCTGCAGCGGATGAAGTCAAGACACGCCTATATGAACACACAAACTACTATATTTTGTAATTATTATAGTGGTGATTAAATTGTATTTAATTTTATTTAATCACATATAGTATAAATTTACTTAATTATTCTATGACCATTCGATAGCTAGTTGAAAACAAATTAATAAAAATGTTTACCATACAAAACTTTAAATAAAGTAATTATGTTAACAATGATCAGTGATAAAAATAATATTCATAATATAGATCACTACACGAGGTGAACAATTTGAACAAATCGAGTCTATAGTCTTAAACACCAATTATGTCTTACGACTCCAAACTAACAATAGTTATACCAATAATAATATCTAGAGCTTGGCAACATATGCATTAAATAAAACTAAAATATTTAAATATATTTAATAAAAAAATTTAAATATAGAAGTTGTTTAAAAAAAAAAGCAAAAAGTACAATTTTATATAATTAAATCTCATTGTAAATTTTTATTGAAATGAGATACTATATACATACCTACTCAAATTATCGAAGTTAAATGCTCTAAGGTTTGGTCTTAATACAGATTTATACTGACTAAAAGAAACTCTTGATTTATATATAAATGTAATAGCTAAAAATGTCATACTTGCAATTTCCAAAGGAATGAGCTCAGCATACAATAATACCCCATTTATTCTACATATTATGGATATCTCCGATCAATTTTAGGCAGTTTAAACTGGGATTTTTATTTAATACACTATGCATTTTGTATATCTATATTTTTATATATTATGTACATATTATTATATTATCGACAAGGTTTCTCTGGCCCTCTGGGCCAAAAAACTTGATAATCGAATCCATATCGACTAGAAATTAGATTTTATGACTAATATCTATTACTTTGAGCACGTAATTTTTGAAATACGAAAACTGTCACAAAATTATTAATCAGTTGAAAAATATAAACGTGTATTACAAAAGCTGTATAAATATGTAGGATTAAAATGGGATTTTTAAGAAATATTTAAAATATGTAATAGGTAGATAAAGTATGACTCATTTTATTATAGACCATTTGAAACGAATTTATCACTTGCCCAAATTAAATTAATGAATTACAGAACAACATCATTTTTAAATATAAGGTAGGAGATATTTTATAAAAACAATAATTCAGTATAGGTATATATACCAATTAAAACTTTAAATTAATAGGTATGACAACTTTTATTGATTAACAAAAATATTATTAGTTTATTAAAGGATATCTCTTAATTTTTCATTTTTTGAAAATGTATCGTATACATATAAGTGATGTATCAGATGAAATTGATTTAGATATACAGTTCACACATTTTAAAAAATGAAAAAAAGAAGTATCTAAATCAATTTTACCTGATACATTGCTTATACAGGTATACGATATATTTACAAATTTATATTATTTTAAATTTAAATTAATTTTTACTTTTTATTGGTTACTTACTGGTTCAAGTTTGGTCAGCTCATTAAGCTTATCAGTTATCAGAAATTGTTTTCGATTCTTGAGTGACTACCGGTAATTTTATTCTTTTAGCACGTTGGTTTTTAACCACACAATTCATTTGTTTTTAAAACATATTTTGTCTATATTAAAAGATTAATGTAAGCACGAGGCACGAAAAAATTTAATTTTAGTATAGGTGGAATAAGGTACCAAATGAACACAATACAGAATAGTTGAATATTTTACCATACGTCCATACACGGCTGTCTCAAGTTAACTGAAGTCTGAGATCAATGATAAATAGGAATATTTTTAGAAGCAGAATCAGATTTTACTGATTTTAGAAATAATACTATACGGAATAATGATATTAAGTATTATTATTGTTGCGTGTATAAAACATTGGTGCTTTTGAAAACTTTTGGGAATTTTAATGTTGACCTCCCAAATGCACCAACTAGATTCACTTTACCATCAAACAAGATACTGTTGAAGAAAATCGAAGCAGTTTTACTGTCCCAAACGGTGATGACAGACACAACAGCAAAAAAAAAAAAGAAAAGAAAAAAAACACATCATTGTAAAAATAATACATTCATCACTCTGCTTAGAATCTAAAATAAATTAATCTATAGTATAATACCTATTACTATAATTAAATTCTAAAAAAAAATACTTCACCCTGGCTAATTATCACTTTGTACAGTAACTTTATGCGAATACGCTCAAGTATTATAGTGTGATACTCAAATAAATATAAGTTCATATTTTCTGTACATTATTCACGGTTACATGCATAGACCAATATATCATACTGATGATTTTAAATTATTATAATATTATATACCTATTATACCAAATTATCGATCTATATAAGATGTTGCCTATACGGAGCGCCTTCAAGTTATCATTCTTCAAAAATTTTAAAATTATATAGTTATAGGTTCTCAGCTAAACAATGAAATTATTGAATTGACAATGATATCATACATTTATAACTAGTTTAAAATACCTTAAAATATCTTTAAAAGACGTGTACTTGCAATCCTTAGAATTAAATTTCAACCAGTTGGTGTTTTTATTTTGTAGTCAAGCGGCCCGGTGCCAATTTATCAAATTTTCCGCAATTCTATAAAATATTAAAGCTATATTTTATACTTTAGTTGCTATTTTAATTGGCAGAGTCCATACAAAAACGAGACAACTCCTTTTTTGTCAAAAATGGTTTTTGTTTGTTTTCAATTAAGGCTGCCAAAAAGCCAGAATAAACTGGAGGAATTTGGTTGGACAGATTTTAATGGATTATGATTGATTTAAAAGTTAACTAGGTTTTTAAGAAATGTTTAATATTCTAATTATTGTTGGTGTCATATTATTATAATGCATATTATTATTAAAAAAATATCATATTTTTATTGATGCCGATATCACAATTGAAAAAATAGATATTCAGACCCGCCTATACTGAAACCTAATAAACTAGGTAATTAATGAAAATCAAGTTTAAAAAGGGCGGGTAAGTGTATGTCGCTCTGCTGTACAGTAGGTTACAAGTGAGTCACTGTAATGGATTGTGTTAGATTTTAATAATTTAATCCAATGATATAATATCATTGAATAAGAAAAACGATTCTGAGGGAAGACTCATTATTGTGAATAAACTAATTAATTTTAGTATTATAGGCATTAGTATTTACTATAGTTGGTTAAATCCATTTTTCTCAAAAAAATTATATTTTAAAATGCCATTGCGTGTATATAAAATATAACAATATATTCTAAAAGTTTCATATACCAACAAATAATATTTTTAAATTATATCAAAATAACTGAAATCATTATTCTTGGTTTAAATATGAAATTTTGTCTAAATTTGAAATTAAAATGTCTGTAAAAAATAAATGTGTTGATATATTTTTTAGATTTTTTGGTTACAGTATGATTTATTTATGAGAATTTTTGTTTTAAATTTTCAACACTTAGTTATAAAAACTGAACATTTTATAATTTTTAATTACAATGATTTATAATTTTCGAGATTTTGACAAATTTTGTCAAAATTCGAACTTTAAATGCTTATAAAAAAAAATCGTGCCAATGTATTTTTAAAAATTTTCAACTGATATTGTAACAATATGTTATAAAGCTTGTATTAAATTTTCAGACTTTTTGGCCCACCAAATAAAATTTTATTGACAATTATAAAAAAAAAAACTAAAAAAATTGAAAACTAAAAATGTCTGTAAACAGCTCAAAACAAATCAAAATATTTTCAAAATTGAATGGTGTATAGAAAATGAGAATATAAACATTTAGTGAAATTTTCATGCATCTACAATTATTCGTTTTGAATTACAACCAAATAAGAAAAACGCTACATGAGAAATCGAGTGAATATCCTATGTTGTAAAATTATGAACTAAAAACACTCATAAAAATTATTTTTAATTGCTTTTAGATATTTTATTTTTGATAAAAGTAGAAAAACTTACGTTAAATCTTGTGTTAAAATTTAAAACCTTAGATTTAAAAAGAAAAATTTTTACGTAATTTGTCAAAATTTCAACTTTAAATGCTTAAAAAAAAAATTGTGAATACAGATTTTTAATATTTTTCATGTGCCTTTGAAACAATATATTAGGAGCATTCTATTAAATTTTCAAGAATTTTTAACGAATAAATAAAATGTTATTGATTTTAAAAAAAACCAAAAAGATTGGAAATTTAAAATGTCTGTAAACAGCTCAAAATAAGTCAAAATATTTTGAAAACGGTATGGTATATATAGAAACTGCTTATATAAACATTCATTAAAAATTTCATGTATTTACCGTCATTTTTTTTAGACTTACACCAAAAACCAAAATCGATTTTATCGAATATCAATGTTGCGTAAAAATTCCCGTTTTTTCCTTAATTTTCCATTTGTTTTACACGGTACTTTTGAAAACTACTGGAAAATGTTTACTTTTGACCCCCCAAAGTACCAACTAGATTCACTTTCCTATAAGAAAAGGTACTATTGAAGAAATCTAAGCACTTTTACTGTCCCAAAACGTGATGACAGACACAAAAAAAAATAAAAAAAAAAACACACATCATTGTAAAACCAATACATTCATCGCTCCGCTCAGAATCTAAAACAAACTTACATTTAAACATCGATTCTTTCGGCATTCGTCGGAATCCGTGACGTGTACACTAAGCTACGACATTACTCTGAAAACGCTCAAGATACATATCTGAAAATTTTGTAATTTGTGAAAAATAACACCATACGAAACGCAGTATTTTTTTGTTCATGTCAGTTTCGTTTAATAAAATACTAAAATGTTTCATCGACCATGTCATTCGCATCGATTTTGACAATTGCCATAGAATATAAATTATAGATATTATATTATACGTCAATATGATGAATCCACGGATCTAATAAAATGCAACTTTTTACATCAAGCAGTTCCGTGTTTAGGAACAATTTGATGGTGTATAGATACTAGAAGCATATAGGCATATTTATTTTTATGAATCTTTAAGTAAAACTGTGATTATAAATAATTGTAATTTCTGGTTTTTAGAGTTAATTTACAGGTTTATAATAATCACATCAAATCGACAGTACAGTTACCGACTATACCAACTAGATTTATAAAATTCCAATCCAACAATTTCACCGAATACCGTCTAATTTAAAATTAATAATAATTAGGTATTTAATATGTTAATATAAATTGTATCTGGTATATTTTATATTTTATAATCATCAATCATGTGTGATTAGAATGATGTGTTTTTCTAATTTTTAATCTGTAGCTTTGATTTTTAACTTCAGTATCTTTTGTTTTCCGATGGGAAATTTAATTTAGTAGATGCATTCGGGAAGTCTAAATTTATAATGCCTAAACAAAAAAAAAATTCAAAAAAAAACTGGTATTTTTACACAAAATTGGTTTTCGGTAAAATCGATTATGGTACTCTGTGTAAGTGTAACTAAAATATGTTCTGTAGTCCATAGATACATGAAGTTTTCATTTAATGTTTATATTAGCATTTTCTATACACCAGAAATTATTTTGATACATGTTGTGCTATTTATAGCCATATAACATTTTCGATTATTAATTTTTTTTTATAACTAAGTATTTGAAAATTGGATACAAGATTTCTTATAATTTTTCTATTTTTATTAAAACAATTTAGGTTAAAATATCCAAGTACGAAAATTGTTTTTCGTATACAATGAAATTACCTACCTCTTAATAGGTACCTGTACAACATCATTGAGTTTAAATTTAACACAATACATTACAGTGTCCCTCTTGTAACCGTTAATTTATAATTAATTGTATTAATATACTATTATTATATTCTACGACCTGTGTGTGCCGTCGTCACCTGAGCTTACGTATTTTATACGCACGTAAAATATGCATCTACGTCACCAAAGGAGCAGATTGTCCGCGCGTAGCAATAAATATTAATTTTAAAACTAAAAAGCAAATGTAAGCCCCTAAAGAATAGGTAGTCAAACTTACGTATATGTCGACTCTTCAGGTTGATTATAGGTTTGCCATGTCTAGAGTACATATTTTTTTTGTTCACTGAAATTATTAGAATCGTTAATCGTCTCCGACGAATGTCGACAATTAGCGATTGCCATAGGTTTAGGTTGCCACGTTAGAGCCCGCAGGCAGATACTTTTTAGGAGTTAGAAAATTAGGATGGTACAATGATGTTTATGTTAAATAAATTTATATAAGTGAATCATTAATATTTAAAATTAGAAAAAAAAATGTTTGAAGAGGGGATCGTTTGAGTCCGCAAAATAAATACTTTTAAAGTGAGAAAAAGAAATTAATATTGCAATACTGAGTAGTTCATTTTTTAAAAAATCTATATCAGTAATCTTTAATATTTAAATTTGGAAAAAAAATTATGAAGGGGAACGTTGGAGCCCACTTGAGCAGATACTTTTAGGAGTTAGAAAAATTAGGGATGGTACAATGTTTATGTTAAATAATTTATAGAGTGAATCATTAATATTTAAAATTAGAAAAAACATTTTTGAAGGGGAACGTTTGAGCCCGCAGGCAAATACTTTTTCAGGAGTAAGAAAATTTAATTTAGGAAAAAGTTATATGCACTATTATGTTTATGATCTTTCAAATTAGGTTTAGAAATATCTACAAAAATTAAATTGATAAAAAAAAATATGGAAGAGGAAAGTGGGAGCCCGCAGGCAAATACTTTTAAAGGAGTGAGAAAAAAAAATTAATATGGCAACTGGTTGTAAAATTTTAAAAAAAAATCATTAAGATTATATAATCTGATAAAAAAATTTTGAAGGGGAACGTTTGAGCCCACAGGCAACTACTTTTAAAGAGTAAGAAAATTAAATTTAGAAAAAAATTAATATGGCACCAAGATGTTTATGTTCAAACGAAATGTATATAAGTAAATCATTAATATTTAAACTTGGAAAAAAAATCATGAAGGGGAACATTAGAGCCCGTAGGCAGATACTTTTTAGGAGTTAGAAAATTAGGATGGCACAATGATGTTTATGTTAAAAAAATTTATATAAGTGAATCATTAATATTTAAAATTAGAAAAAAAAATTTTGAAGGGGAACGTTTGAGCCCGCAGGCAAATACTTTTTAAGGAGTAAGAAAATTTAATTTAGAAAAAGTTATATGCACTAGGTTTATGATCTTTCAAATTAGGTTTAGAAATATCTACAAGAATTAAATTGATAAAAAAAAATATGGAAGAGGAAAGTGGGAGCCCGCAGGCAAATGCACAGGGTAAAGAAGAAAATTAAATATAGAAAAAAATTAAAATGTCAAAAACATCCCAAATACCGTCGATCCTAATTAATTTTTATACTTATATTTTGTTATAATATATTAAAATTAATTTTTTATAATATTTCGTGTTAAAGAAATAATTAATTAGGATTGGCGGTATTTAAAGTTTTTAATTATACTGGTACAACACTACTCGGTCGCCCTTTACACCGTGGTTAAAAATTATGATGATTAGTTAGGTTCTAATATTTTACCCTACCCATGCCTATCCTAACCCAGCCCCACGAATAATATTTAAATATTTTCTTTCATTGTTATGTGTTCAATATCGAATACCTTAATAGTTAGTAGGATAAGAACATTGCAAAGCTCACGACCAGTGATGACAGCCGTCTATCATCACCATAGCTTTAACTAACCATAGGTTTACCTAACTAACCTCCTTATGACTTATTAGGACACTTTGAATAAAAAGATCCTGAGTTGGTTGCCGAACTTAAGTGTTTTTTATCAAGTTGAGCCGTTGATTATTGACTCCTTAGAACACCTTAGATCATATACCATGCCCAGTTTACCTTTGTAAACAATTTGAAGCACATATAAGGTAGGTATACTCGTAGGTCTCTGACATTTTTTTGATCGATATCAATTCAATATATATTTAGTCAGAGACCATTGTCGCTAATATGTGCTACACATTATCGGGATAAGGGCCATTCATGGTATATGATCTAAGGTTGACACAATAACTGTGATCACAACTTGAAAGTATGATTGGATGTAAATATTGTAAAAGTCATTATTTTTATTTTTTTTTTTTGGCAGAATTTTGATTGGGCACCCGAAGGTTTCTGCTATGCCTGGGCGGGGACGGCGGAAAAGTCATAATTATATTAATTCTTTATCAGCATGT
>JANEHU010001553.1:0-66853 GCA_027563435.1 Nasonovia ribisnigri
TCAAAACAAAATAAAATTGCGATCAAATGTGTTGCAACTACTCCAATCTGCTCTGGTATGAGCAATTTTATTGGTAAATTCGTTATTTGGATTTTTAAAAATTTTGTATATTTTCCGTTGTCTAAAATACGAATTACTTAATTTCCTTACGTGTCTTACATTTTGTACATTAGCAATATCCATTTTTCTTAAGTATAAAGTGCACAAGTTTTAAAACACAAATTAATTAAATTAAATGATGATTAAATAATAACAGTTATTTTAGTGTACTACATTAAACTTTTGGATAATCCCTACCAATACCACCTAAAAAATGTAAGTGCTGAAAAAGATAATTAGAATGTATAATAACAATAAAGCTTCATTATAAATTCAATTAAAATCTTACATTTATTATTTAACAATCTGATATAATTTATAATGAACAAATACTGATTAACTAACCATTAATACTTTCAAAGAAAGAAAAAGACATTGTTCACAGAATGAAGAATCCTCTTACTGAAGAAACTTAAGAATTATATTGTTCTCAGTAAATAGGTAAATGTTTACGTTAAGATCAGGCACATAAAACAAGGGGAAGGGGGGAGGGGTTATAATTACTAAATCATTTAATTATAAGAATGTTGCAAGTGTACCATTTATCATTCAATTTTAACTTACTTACTCAATATTATAGCTAAAATATATTTATATGTGTAGCCACTAATCACCTTTTAAATTCATCTAAGCTTATATTATATGTATATATCAGATAAGAATTTTTTTTAATAAAAATCACAAATTACTTATAAGGAATATTAGCAGTGAGAGCTTACAGAAAAAACTAGAATTGGTAAGAGAAGAAGCTTAACATCTATTGATTTTTTTGTATGTAAAATACATTTTATTTAAACATAAACTGTTTAACAAATTTATTATAATGTATAAGAATACAATTTATATATTTTTTCATTTTAATTATTGACATTATATTCAGTTTTGTACAATTCTTTTACCCATCATAATTAACCGACCATAGAAGAGGTAAATGTTTTGGTTTCATTGTGTCAAGAAAATGCTGTCGCCACATTGCTTTTAATTCACTTATTGCGTCTTGTTCCAAAAAATGTTTTACTACTTTTTCTGCTGCACTGTTATTTTGACAATCATTTTCATACCTTTAAACAGCATCAATTTAATAATTACAAACAACATTTAAACTTCTATAAAACTATCTTACTTTAAGGATTTGATAGTGAGTAAAGTTTCAAGAAATGTATCAAACACTCGGTTCGGTTTCATATTATACGTTTCTGCAATTTCTAGTCTTAATTCATTTGCTACTTTATCTGGTAATGAATGTCTAGATTTTAAAAGAGTTTTAGCAAGACTTTTTGACCTCATAATTTTAACATATGCTGGAATCTAAAATAAATATATTAAGTTTCAAACATTGTTTCTTAGTATTTAAAGACAACTTTTGATTAAATAAAAATTACTTTTTGGTTTTCATTAGGACTTAGTTCTTTAATTTGACACATATTAAATAGTTTTTTACGTATTGTGAAATCAAAGGCATTTGATTTAATATGACACCAATAACATAATAGCAATGTATCGTGAGGTATATGAGTTTTGTATACAGCTAAAATGAACATTTACTCAGTCATAGTAAGATTAATATGAATACTAAAAATACAATTTGAATATGATACATACTTGGCATATGTCGAACAAACTCTTTTGGTATGATACTTTTCTTTCGGAAATATTCAGAGCGACCACAAACTGTGCATATATTTTCTCTGGGAAGAACGGAAAAATTGTCTTTTCTATTTTTTAAGTCGGCTGAGAAATTAAGTCTTATAGTTTTTGGTTCATCATTGACCAATTCGGCTAAACCTTGAGATATATACCTACATATATGACACACAACAAATTGAAATATCTACTGTATACAATAGCTAATTATAATAATTACTGCTGTACTGACCAATCAACTTTTTTATGACTACAAGTTGACATTACAGTACCATCAACATTTTCCATCAAGCAATTATCATACACTTTAGCAGATTTTATTGTTGAAGTTGAATATAAGCGAACATTAGATTTTGGTTTATATTTATTGTTTCCATTAGTTCGAACATTTTGATAAGGAAGATCTTTATATTCTGAGTATATTTCAGTGATCTTGTCCCACTTTTGTTTGTCTGTTAAAAATAACCAGTTCCACCATGATATCTATTTAAAATGAACATACATACATTCATTGGTTCAACTATAGTTCAGCATAAATTACTTTTTTATTTCTCAGTTGCTCAAAAATTTTGACTGCTACATAAGCATCTAATGCAGCATATTCAGTTTGACGATCATTTAATTCTTCAGCTTCCCAATCACTAGCTCGAACATGCCAATCCTTATCTAATTCACATCCCAGCAATTTATACGCAAGAGCTGCCAAACTTCTTTCTTCCAAACAAGATTCTTTAGCTAAATATCTTAAATCAATGCATCCAGATACATTGATATTGTAATCACTCATAAGTAAATGAGCATCGTCCAAAATAGCAACACCAACTTTAATTATATTTGAATTGCTCAAAATGTCCTATAGTAAGTATTCAAAAGTAATGTTCAATTAGGTATAGCAAGGAATATTGATTTGATTGTGCAGTATTATACCTACAGATAAAGATGATGGAATAGTTTGAAACTTTGACAATCTTATCAAAGAACACAATCCATTATTGTCAGCAATTTGTAACAACGCCACAGGTTGACGTTTTCCATTTTGTGTTACCCACTCACAATCTAGTCCAAGAATTGGCAAGTAAGTGGCTGATCTAAAAAAGAGTTTTTTTTTCAAATAAATAGGTAATACAATTACTAATTTGTTAGGTTATTATAATACTTACTTTTTAAGTTTCACAGCTATCTGTTCACATTGTTCAACTGTGTCCACAATATCAATTTGTCGAGCACGTAATTTCATATATGATCTAAGTAATGGTACTTTCGTAAATATTTTGATCATTATTAATTGAATTACAAAAAATAGCATTTTTTCCGTTACATTGCCAGTAAAATGCTAAAACGTGATGTAATAAAAATTGAAGAATTGGGATTTAGGAAATTTTGCTTTGTTGATTACTGAAATCTGAATACCGATATCAATTATCAATATTTTTAACGGTTATCATAGAAATATCTTGTGATACGATAATCTCCTTAGATCGTATATAAGCATTTTCTACACACCATAGCATTTTCAAAATATTCTGACTTATTTTGAGCTGTTAACGGACATTTTCCGTTTCCAATTTTTTTAGTTTTTTTTTCTATAAATGTCAATAAAATTTTATTTGTTGGGTAAAAAATCTTGAAAATTTAATAGTAGGCTTCTAATTTATAGTTTCAAAGGCAGATGAAAAATATTAAAAAATCTGTAGTCACAATTTTTTTTTATATGTAATCAAAGTTCAAATTTTGACAAAATACGTAAAAATGACGAAAATGTGCAATTTATTTTGAGTTAGAAAAATTCATAAAAAAATTTCTTTTTATATCTAAGGTTTGAAAATGTGATACAAGAATCCTTATAAGTTTGCCTAATTTTATCAATGAAAAAATGTTTATAAGCAAGTCATAATAAATTTTTATGAGCATTTTAAGTTTAAATTTTTACAAGATTAGATATTCACTCGATTTCTCATGTAGCGATTTTCTTATTTTGTTGCAATTCAAAAACGAATAACTGTAGATGCATGAAAATTTCACTGAATGTTTATATAAGCATTTTCTATACACCATCTAATTTTGAACATATTTTGAATCTTTTTGAGCTGTTTACGGACATTTTCATTTTTCAATTTTTTTAGTTTTTTTTTCAATAAATATCAATAAAGTTTTATCTGTTGGGCCAAAAAGTGTAAAAATTTAATACAAGGCTCCTGATATATTAATACAATATCAGTTGAAAAATATTAAAAATACATAGGCACAATTTTTTTTTATAAAGCATTTAAAGTTCGAATTTTGACCAAATACATCAAAATCTCAAAAATTAATTATTGTAATAAACATATATAAAATCAGTTTTTATATACTAATGATTGAAAATTTAAAATAAAGATTCTAATAAATAGTACATACTGTAATAAAAAAAAATAAAAAATATATAAACACAGTTATTTTTATATAGACATTTTAAATTCCAATTTAGACGAAATTACATATTAAAATCAATTTTAACGAGTACAAGTATATATTATAATATTTTTCTAGCATCACTGATAATTTTATGTTAATAATTAAATAATATGAATAATATTAATTCAACTTAGCAGCTACCGTAAAATAACAATATCAATATAATTTAAAATATCCTAGACTGACTACCGTCCCCGCTCAGAATCGTTTTTCGTATACAATGATATATCATTGAATTCAAATTTAATACCATCCATTATACAGTGATCTACTTGTAACCTACTGTACAGCAGAGCGACATCCACTTGACTCCCTTTTTTTCGGTGTGTTTAATCTTTTTTCCTTATTGACCTCACGTTCTTATAGATAAATTTAATCATTAGAATAAGAATGCAGTATTTTTTAGTCTTTGATGTATGTACCATCAATAATACCATAACTATTAGGACTCTTAAAATATTACAATGTATCAATACACAACGATAAACTATCCATAAATCAAGAGGTTGTACAATTTGTATTATTTTATTTAAATGTGGCGTCCCTGCACATAAAGTAAGACGAAAAAAGTATTTAAAAATAGATAATATTTAATTTTAAATGCAGATTCAAAAAAGTATTCAAATACTGTGCACAAGTACTTTTTTCAAATGTATTTAGAATATACGTATATGTGAACTTAAAAAGTATTTGTATACTTTTACTTAAATACTTTTACTCAAGTACTTTACAAGACTGTCTATGAGTAAGAACTAGCTTGATATTTTTAACTTTATTAGTTAACATTATTATGTGTTTAAAAGTCGATAAGTATGTAGTACCTATGTTAATAATTGTATTTCTAGTTATTACAAAACAATTGTAGTGAATGATATATTTTCAGCCTCTGGTCACGTGCGTGCTACTAAAATCTAACCTTTTTTTCCTTCTGGCATCAATAGGTACATGGGAGCTGAACTGTTTTTACACAATACGGCTTAACCCCCATGCAACATCGTTTATTAAAATCCATAATTTGTACAACTTTGATATGCCCTCATGGGCCGGGATCTACTTTCTTCAGCAGCGCTGGCATGTATTCAGCATAGACACACAGAGTCATAAGAGCTATCAATCATTAACAATTGGTACTGAGCCATAAGGGGATAGATGGGACATGTCCCGTTTTACCCCTTCATAGATATTATTTACTGGTAGTTATGTTGAATTTACAGTCTTCTCGGGCTGACCTAAGTCAGCCCCCTTATAGACATCGCATTTAGTAGGTCCTCTTCTCAGACGCCGTCCTAGACTTTTCGTACTGAAATGTCTCTTCGCGAGCCGACCTAAGCCAGCTACTCTCTTAATTCCCGTGGGTGACTGACTATAATAGTAGGTAACTAACTATAGTCATCAATAGCCTCGGCCACCTGACAGATCCTCTCTTCTTCCTCCTTGAGCGTCAGGATCCCCTTGACCATCATGTATAGACCTAACCTGAACGTCTCTTCCGCTTCTTAGAGAGGGTCTTCGTAGATAGGGCCACACAGGATGTCCGGCATATCTTCAACTTCGGCGGGGCGACCCAGGCGTTCACAGTGCTCAGCATGAAGGCCGTTCCACTTCTGGCAACGGAATAGAGTGTGTTCTGCGGTGTCCTACCCGCAGAGGCAGAGCATGCAGCGTGATGGACTTTTTTTTTTTTTTTGCACCGAGAACCAGGAGGGAACTACGTTAGTAATACTTCCTCCTGGCCCCCATCGTTTATTCATACCAGCAGCCCTGCACATGAGGTGAGGGTAGTACTGAAAGCACCCATGACCCGCTGGAGCCTGACTCATATATTGAGTCCATGGCAAATTTTGGGACCGTCCTGTTGTCCCATCGATGTAAGACACATAAGCCATACCCAATAGGCAATAAGTAAATCAAACAAAGTTAACGGTCCAATAAGTTGTCTGTTTCATTAAATGAATTAATTATTTTGATTTATTTCACATAAACATTACTAAATTAGTATAAGACTTCATTATAAACATGACCAGTAGGTAATGTACTAAATACAATTTTTTTTTTAATATTATGATTAAATGGTGAAATACTTTAAAAACGTGTGATTTAAATGATGCTTTTACAGTTATACATTAAGAATAGGTAATTATAATTATTAACTAAGACTTAAAATGATATTAATTATTAAGGTAACATACCGGGAACATTAATATTACCTATAGCTGTTTTTCTTTCTTACACTTTATCAATACATTTATAACAGTGTAACAAATACGCATAGTCTGTAATAAAATAAAATAGAGAATATAATATTTATTACATATATATTAAATACAATTTTGGTATTATATTGTGTAAAAAAGTCATAATAATGTAATTCTGCTCTGAAGAATACTGTGGAAGAAAATCGAAGCAGTTTTAGTGCCACAAACGGTGATAACGGACACAAAAATGAAAAAAAAATAAATGATAAAAAAAACAAAACATTTAAATTTGTAAAATCAAAACATTCTTAGCTCCGCTCAGAGTATAAAAAAAATTCAGAATTGTTCAATTAACAATATTTTGAGGAACGTTATGTTTAGAAATATAAAAAATCCTTACTTTTCAAAATTTTGAAATTACAGCACTGCTGTGCATTTTTTTTCGAACAAAACAAAATTATCATTTTATTATAAAAATATTTAAATTGAAAATATTAGGGACAACAATATTTCTACTATCAACTTAAATACTTAATATAGGCCTTTGATTATGATCATTATATTTTTATAAATATGACGATAATATGAAATATACCTACTTGATAAAATATTTCCATGTTAATATCTCTCGTCCTGGTATATTGTAATTTTTTCTGGTGTGCATTACTCATTCCCATTGCTAAATAAATCAATTTTTTATATTTTATATCCATTTCTGTCCAATTAGTGCTATACAACGCGAATAATATAGAATCTTTCTAGAAAAACGATAAAATTAAAAATAAATTAATATATTAAGTAATTTTCAATCTTTTTAATGCAATCTAAATGTATCGACAAAAAAAGGGGTAAGTGGATAACGCATTGATTAGGTGTTAATAATTATTGTATTTATTAAATTTAGATCAGGCAATTTCATACTTTTTTTTGCTAATTGTAATAACACTTATGGGGAATCTTGTACCTATTACATTTTTCAAATATTACATAATATACAATATACATGGAACAATTTTCATAAATTTCTAGCTCAAAATATTTTATCAAGTGTCTAACTTTAGACGCTAATAAAAAATTATTGTGGATTTACGCTCAACTTATTTTTTTAATTTGCATTAACGACAATTGATGAGGAATCGTGTATTAAAATTTTAGTTTTTTGACATTTATATTATACTAAGTATTAACTACTATATTAATCTTAATACATTTTTTATATCGTTATTTATAGAAAAAAAAATTCAAATGTCTAGAAGTAACTCAAAAATAGTCGAAATATTTTTAAAATCACACTTATTCAATAGGAATCTTTTACTGAAAATTCCAACTGAATACTTATTTACTATACGAAATATATCGAAATTGATGATTAATTCCATTTTTACCCCATTTTTTAATAATAAAAATAAAAATACCTACTATAAATACTTTGATACTAGGTACTATCTACATTTAAAATGTGTTATATTTCGTGGAAATTCAATAATATCTATAGGTACTATTTAAAATGAAAATTTCATTTTATTGTATACTTTTCTGTAATTTATATTTATGTACCTACCTATGCAATAAATATTTTAATTAGGTATACCTATATAAATTTTAAATTACTTTTTTGTGTAATGTATCAAATACATAACATGTTATATACATTTGATAAATAAAAAAAGGAATTGCAACACTGATTTTCATCGATGTCACTGCCGCAGATTGCGTAAAATTATCTTCAATCAAACACTGAAAACATATAACATAAGTACATAAAAAATATCATGACAAAATAGATAGGTATCATCACAGTGTTTGGATATTCATTCCCCGCTCTTTACTTCCCCTATAAAGTAATTTTCCATTTTTTATTGGCTGTCGATCGTTTACAACATATTATGTAGCATGGGCAAAAGCCAACCAATCATATGTAGAGAACTACAACATGACCCGAGTCCCGAGGTGAAGGAGATGCGTACACTGAAAAAAAACTATTAAAACTGTGATAAAACCTATCTATTTCATCATGAAAAATATGAAATCACTTGTCGTGATATATATATATATATATATCTATTTTAATATGTGAAAACACCTAGCTACTTATATACAAACAAATTTTTGAAAAAATATAATTATATTTATCTAAATAATTATATTTGTATCTACCGTTAGAGAAATGAACCAAACTAAAATGATCGAATACGACGAAACAAATACTTGCAGCAACATTATTGGTCGGAATAATGATAAAAATTCATTATATTTCCTATATAAAAAGATATAAATTATTATAAAAAAACTCATATTATACAACATAACAGTATTCCTTCAGCATGAAAAATAGAAACTTTTTAAACTTTTTTTACTAAGAAAAACTTACCTATTCTCTAGAAAAAATAAATATGACTAGGAAATTATTTTTCCTACACATTAGAACATTTTAAAAATATTTAAAATAAGTAACAAATTAATTTTTTTGTTGATTATATTATTTGTTCATGTATCTATACAATGTTTATATTGTATATATATTTAAATATTCAAAAACGTATTATATTAATAATTAAGATTGTAGAATTAGAGATCAAAATTAATAACACTTTTTTATATTTAGAGAACAAAATTATAGGTATTAGGTACTTACTTCAAAATGTTTTGATGGTCTATTATAATTGTTTTTAAGTCATTGTAAATAGCCGTATTATATTTTATATTTTCATAAGGTAACTCAATCATGTTATAAATATTATCTACAAAAAACAACACATTGTAATTATAATTATAAATTTATACATTGTGCTTTATTTAACTTTTTTGTTAACAATATTTGTGAGTACTAACAAATGTTTGGTGTTGTTTAATAACTTCATTTCATATCTTATTTTGCAATAATTAATTGGATTTAGATATCTATTACCTACTTACTTAATAAATTAAAACCAACCAATTTTATACTAAAATATCACAGATATTGTAATATTTTGTTTGTTTTCATTATAAATATTAGTGTTGTATTTATTTTAATGGATTATTATTAAGGACCAAGGGGGGTTGGAGTGGTAATTCTCTGACTTTGTCTAACACACGCAGAACAATGTAATTTATATGTGTTAATGTGTTATTATCCTAAAGTAATAATTAATCTAGTGAAGCTAAAAAAATTCAAAAAACAGATTTTAATACTTGGGATCGAAATTACAATATTTTTGATTTTAACCGCCTAAATTATTACGAAGTCATATTAAAAATGAAAAAAAGATAATGAGATAACTAATAGGCATTTACCCACTTTTAATTTATGTAATGCATGCACGTCAATGCCGTAGGTACTTACTATTTGGCGACTCGAGGGATTTATGTCCGAACGATTCCAACGCAGTGGATACCATTTGCAACTGACCGGTTAATGCGTAGCCCAACGTACTCACAATAGTATCAAAAATAAAGACTAAAAGCACTAAAATGAAAAAGCCCAACGTTTCGAAGATGTAAATTAAATAAAAATATGTGTTGTAAGTTTCTCCCGAGAAGAATAAAAATAAATTGAGAACGTTCAGGCGATAGACGCCGAATGATCCATCGCGATTTTTCATCGTAATGAACGTGTTGCTAAATACCAGTGGACAAGTCACATGACAAAATAAAATTACTAAAAAAAATATCGTGTATCTGTTCGTGTATTTAGTGGAAAGATTTGTCCACAGGTCCAGTGTATGTCTGCCCCGGAGACCGCACGACGTGAAGTCGAACCGCGTGACCGACATGCAATCCCATATAATATTTGAGTTGTTAAGCATGATGTATATCTTGTAGTTCGAGTAAAACATGTTTACCAAGAAGGAGAAATAGGGTATGGACTCGATAAAGTTGTCCATGAAATAATACAAACAACATAAGCCCATCAGCACCGTTATGACACATTGGTAAACAATGCAAAATACAAGAAGTCTGTAATGAACATTGTGACGGCCTAGAAATGTTCCTGTTTCGGTGTCCAAAACTTGATAGAATCCCAAAAGTTTGGCCAACAAATGGTTGAAAATTCTGTCACTATTTCCGTGAATATTCATAATTATCAATGTTTATGTAATATATATTTTCGTCACCTGTCAAAAAGTATACCTATATAGTATATACCACATAAACTGAACTGAACACTCCTTATAACTGCTAAACTCTATATTATATACAATATACATGTAGGAAATGTTAACAAACCTTTTCCAAAATACTGAGTTTTCTCAGTATTTATGATGTTATGACGTTATAATACGTATAGAGGTACACAACACAATTCTGCGAAATTTACTTGAATTTTTAACCACTGGATAGTTCGTGTATTTTAGATTGCAACGGTTGAATTACCCCACCTTAAATTTAATCAAAATAAATTGTTATACTTACTCAATACATTTTTTTAAGTTCCTAATGCTGTTGTGTATTTATTGTTTAAATAATGTTTTACAAAAGTGATATTGTATTTTATTTTAAAATATTTAAAATCTTACAGTAGGTGCTGTTGTGTGACTGCAGTGACACAGTAGGTGCTGCTATGTGACTGCAGTGACGACTGAGGCGGAATAGAGAAATACTTCAACACATAATATTCTTATAAATTATTGCCTATTACCTTTTAAAAAATGTATGGAAATGGGTTATGAATAACTTATAATTGATGTGCTAATGTGTTTATAACTATAGTTAAGTATTATTAGGATACCTCCTTCCAAGAATTATATAATATATTTCCGGTCATTATTGATTTGGGCCCCATATACACGGAACGATCTATTTAATCAATTACGATCATATCGTGTAAGTTATGTTTAAGTTAATGAAATGGAAACTATTATTTTATATTTTGTTAGATTTTTAACAATTACATCTATTATCATAGGAGAAACTACGGGTCAGGCCATGGCCTGACCTAATACTGACTAAACATTTTTATATAATATCATATATTTTAATAATTATTTAGGCATTATAAATAATATATTTGTACATGTAAACGTATACATTTGTTCGTTTTATATAATACTTTAATAAAATATAGTATATAGGTACAAATGAGGATTATAATATAACATAATCGAGGGATTTTTTTTAAATGCCTAATAGTATATTTATTTAAAATTAAAAACTTTAATTTTCGCATCTAAAATTTGTGAATATTTCTGTTTAAATGCTACGTACCCACTGCACGATTATTATACCATTCACAGTGTACATGAAAATATTTCATTCAATAATTATCTTGTCAAAAATTAATTATCACTACTAATCGCTATTATAATTTAATTAATTATTTTAGCCAAAAGTTAGGTTATCCTTTTCGTCTTTAATTATATAAAATATGTTTCGGTGTCATAATTTTCAAACAATTTCTTTTCGGCTTTAACATTTTTGGACGTAATGTTTTCAAATATAATATTTTTCGTATGTTATATTTTCATAGCAAATAGTTTTCGAATAATATACTTTTGTATTAAAATATTTTATCCGATAACTATTTGATACGAAAATAAAACACACTACTTAATATGCAAGCTTGAAATTTAAATTAATTCAAATTGAACACATCCATTACAAATTTACAATGATCTCTACTATTTTTTTTTCTTGGACGGGGGGGCGGTACAAACTAATGTCAGAAATAATTTTTATTAAAATTTGGTGTGGTCGAGTGGATTTAAATTGTTATCAACCTACCTAATGCATTTTTCATTTTTTAATATAAAAAATATTTTTATATCTCTTTTATGGTTTGGACTACCTTGCTATTTTTTATTATAGTTTGTTCATATTATATAATTACTACTGATCCCGTGCACTTCGTTGCCCTTAAAAAAATGACAACTCTTTAAAAAATTGTGATTGTTCAAATCCTTTTGGAAGTAACTCGAAGCAGTAACAACGCAAAACGTAGCAGCTCAAAACGAGTCAACATATTTTGTATAGTGTATAGAAGATGAAAAAATAAACATTCAGTGAAATTTTCATGCATCTACAGTTATTCGTTTTAGAGTTACACCAAAGTGTGCTATTTTTTTGGAAATAAATCATCTACTAATTAAAAAATTAAAATAAACTAACCTAAGGACATTGAAAAAATCTCTCAGGAAGTTCAATTTTTGTATTATTCATATTATTACTTATCTATTATAACTTTATTTTTAGCTTCTGGCTTAGATGAGTTGGAGTGGACGCAATATCAGTCAATGGTCTACCGAGGTGGACCAATAAGTGTGTTGAAAGCTTCCATAACGGATTGAGAATTAAGTTCAAAGTGATTCATCCGAATTTGTGGATATTTTTAGGTAAGCATATTTTTTTTTTATTCCATAATAATTAATAGTGTATAGATAATATAAGGTTATTCTTTAAAATTCATTTTAGATCCCCTTTAGATCCTTTTTTCATAATTTTAGATCTCCTTTTAAGTCACCCAAATAAAAACACACCCGTAACTCTGACACAGCTATCTAATAACTTGCGCCCTACGAGGAAACAGACGTCAAAATATGTCATAATGAATTTGAATAGGATAAACGAGTAAACGACTCAACTCAAGAATATTTATTGGGTCTAATAACCAAGGCTGGGCATTAACGAGTTAAAAATTAAAATTAAGTTAAAACGTTAAGTTAATATTAACTAAGTTAAATAACTCGTTACTTTTTTTTGAAACTAAATTTTAACTTAATACGTTAATTTTTTTACATATTTAACGTGTTAACTTCAAGTTAATTATACACAGATTTCTTAAAATTAAGTTAAATTTTAAATTTGATACAACCCATTCATTTATAACTTTGTTGACTTCAGAAATATAATATTATATATAATAGAAAATAAATGGGAAATTGTTTAATTAACAAATATGAAATAATAATATAATTGTATACACGATGACGATACGGGTCGCGACATTCGTGTACTCAATTAGTTTTCTTGTAAACCAAGGCATAAATCAACCTAATGACATTTTAACTCATACGCCACACATCCCGAGAAATACGTTATTACAATATTACTTATTACCTGAAATTATTAAAATAACTCATGGGGAAAAAATAATTTCTCAAAATATTTGTTAACGCTCCGATTCAAAGTATTTATACTCCAGGGTTTATACTGTTTATAGTATATTGAATATTTAAGCTCCACGGTGATGTTATTTTGATGACTGCTATACCTCTCATTCATACTGCTCATTCCCCATTAGCCATTGTTTCATTACTAAAGTGCGAGTTCAGTAGGTACTGCAGTTCGGTTAAGTGTTAACACAGTTATTTATTATTATTTGTTGTAATTTTTCAGTTTTTAGATTTTGTATTCTTGTAATCTTGTGTATTCCATAATATTATGTTCTTAATTTTTAGTTTATTAAGTACTCACAAGTTGTGACAAATTTTAAACATCAATAATTTTCAGAACTGTATACAAACAAATAAGTCTTTTTCTAAAATAGAACATGGTAGACACTAGACGTAGATTAGTAAGTTATACAATGTTTTAATTAATTATAAGTTATAAAAAGGTTAACATTTTTAACTTTTAAAACAACTTCTCATGCAAGTTTCCATATTTATTTTTATTTTTATTTTTATAATCCATAATAACCATGAAAAAATCTAATGATTATATTATATGTAATTAAAATAAGTACTAAAAAGTAAAAGTACCTACAGGCTACAATATTATGTGTTATATTTATACAGTTATTGAGTTATACCTTACTAAGACAATGTAGTAAGTATAAAATATATTAAATGTATATTTTACCATTTATCAATAAATTATATTATGTGCTTATGTATGTCATATACAATATACTTTTGTCTCTTATTTTACTGATTGTGTTTACACTGTATAATTTATATGGATATACCAAATATTTATGTGTAGCAGCTTATGCCTAATAGTAGAGCTTGTATCATTTGTGTATTTATACTATTTTAACTTCCCCCCTTTCTTTAATGGGTGGGAGACGGGAGTGAATTGGATAAATCATCAACTGCCCACCCTAAATCCTCAGTAAATATTGCTAAGCATACTACATGGTTGTCCACGTGAGCCCAGAAATCTAAACTTGACCCAAATTCCAAATTTGTCATTCATTTCACCTATTTTTCTTATAGATTCAAAAATAATTAAATTTTTAATTAAGTTAATTTTAACTTAGTTAATTTTTTTTATTCATTAATTATTAACTTAACGAAGTTATAAAAATATTGTAGTTAACTTTTAACTTAACTTAACTTATTTTTTCTTATATTAACTTAACTTAACGAGTTAAAAAAAATCGTTAACTTGCCCAGCCTTGTACTTTAGTATGATTATAGAAGTGTATTATAATACATAGTAATGGGACATTACTAAATGGTCCACTTCACTGCAGTGATGTACTTCTATTGCCTATTTATTACGCCATGCAACAAGAAAAAATCCGAGATGAAAGTATCATCTTGGTTTGCTCACTCCAACATCCCTTTGCAGTTTTATTATTAATAATAACAAAGTAATAGTTAAACAATTATATTTCTATTATTATTTTATAATATTATTAATATTTACTATAAATAGGCCATAGTCTTATTATAATAGTGACCGCTGTTAGTTTGTTAGTTATATAGTATTGATAAATCGGTAGACTAGTATTTAACCTCAAAATTACGTAGCAGTTAGAAAAGGTTTAGAAGTTTTATTCTACCCAAGCCATCTGAATACTCATCCAATATTGACCCAACACTTATCGATGGTTATCGTATATTCGTACAGCACTTGTAACTATTTTATAGATCCTGCACTGAAAAAATTGAAATTAAAAAAAAAAATTTTATTCAGTGATCTATTGATAATATTGTAAAAATTCAATACTGATACTGTTCTGTTCAAATTCATATTTTTAGTAGGTTATGTTGAATGGAAAACAGTTTTATCAGTCAACTTTCATTTTTAATACAATCTTGATGAAATTAAGGTTTAAAAAAATTTATATTATGTAAATAAATTTCCACACGTTTTACACTTAAGTGAATTCTCTTTCATGTCGTTTAAAGAAACTGAAAAAGTTCAGAACATATTTTAGCACATATAAATGTTTGAATAAAATATATTCAGGATTATAGAGTTTATATATGTGAATAAATTAATATTAAAAATCGTTCACTCACAAATTCTCATTGATATAAATCATCGCATGACAAAATATATATAATTATAAAGTATAAAATAGTGAAATAAATATAATTATTCATTTATTGCATAATGATATAAACTTTTTGTGTTCGTTTTAAAAGTATAGTCAACAAATAAAGTAATGTTTAAACATTTCAATATAAGCACTTTAAAACTGTACGTAATTTTTATTTTCTCAAAATAAATTATATCCCTAGGCTGAGATATTTAATAAAATATATTTTCTTCATCGACGTATTTACAAAGGTTGCCGAATTTACTGTTAGTTGTATCAGTGATACTTATTCATGAGAAGATCGCATGACCAGTGCATGTGTCTGGTGCCTGCTTTCAGAACTAAGAATATATCAAATTTTTGGCTGGAAGTGAAAAAAAAATACTCGACGTTGTCCACACCAGCTCTTCGATTTCTTGTACCTTTTGCATATACATATCTGTGTAAAAAAAGTAAAAACATTTTCTGACTTATTAGTTACTATACATGGGAAATAAATATAGGAACAATATTAACGTAGAAGACAACTTACGACTTGAAATTACTAACATGAAGCTCGATACTGATGTCCTGATTCATTCAATACAACATCAACCGTCTCATTAAATTATTTAATTATTCGTTCATATTCATTATAATTAATAAAATAATTGTAAATATTCAACGATATGTTACTTTTTGTGAGTTAAATTCTTAAATTGTTAAATTAGTTTGAACTTTAAATTAATAAAATAAAATTCTAAAAAAGCCTTTATATATTATATAATATGTAAAATAATGTAATTTTATTTGTCGATTAAAATAAATATGTGTATTACTTGATATTTGTTGAAAAAAAAAAGGTTATTAAGTCTAGAGGTACGTGAACAATTTTTAAATTTGTAAGTGGTACGCGGATATAAAAAGGTTGGGAACCGCTGCTCTAAAGTATAGATTATAAATTTATAATAATGAATTTATAATCAGACCATATTGTCAATAAAGTTTTGTAATAAAAAAGAAAAAACATAAGATAAAGTTTGATTTCAAGTATTTTCAACTTAATACCTACCTAGTTGCTTACAATAATAAAAAAAAATTTTAATGTTCACATTGTACACAGCGTAATTAAATATAATTATAATTAGGTTATTAGTTTTAACTACTAACATATATTTATAAATTATAAACATGATTATAACTTTTCTTTTGAGCTTGATTTACTTATAATTTTTTTTTAGAGACCTTTGATATGCACTTCATATTTTGTGATATATAACGTTTTATACTCAAATCATTATTATTACTTATTAGTTATAATTATTATTGAATTTACATTTAACTGGTTACATAATTTGATTAATATACTAGTTCTATGTGAAACTAAAATCATCTACCCTTACCCTGAACCAAAACATTAATATTAATTATAGTTTAATAATATTATCAAAATTCTATTAGGTTTGTACGGAGATTTGTTATAGGCAACACAATTATCATTCGTGTTCAGTATTGGTTAACACTACTATATAATAGGTGATCAACTATTACTGATTGTTAACATAATATCATTGTCAATTAATAAAAGTTTTTATTATACTATTACAAATTTCTTATTTTTCATTATTTATCTCGCTACAGAACACATGAAACGTTTTCAACGTATGCACTATGCGTACATTAATATTTTTATATTACTTATAATAATATAGTCAAACCAAATATGTTCTCGAATAAAATACAACATTTCTCGTTGGTATTTCTTTTTTAAATATAATTTCATCAAAAATACCAAAAATATTATTTTTCAATAAATTAACAAATATAGTGGATTTAAATGTATACTACACATGTACTAAGTGATAAGTCTCATAGATAATAATGAGGTATTCTTCAACAAATTATGATACTTTTTAACGATTCATAAAAATAATATTTTAATACAATATAATATAATATTGCACTATACTCAGTAAGTACAGTTATGATATCATTAATTTGTTTCAAGTAAATTATTATTGTATCGTAGCCATTAAAATATGATCATACAATTTATAGTAGTGATATTAATAAAAAAATATATAACAATAATTCTATACATTATTCACAGTTAAATAAACTCATAATTCAAGCAAGTGTTATTAATTCAGCAACAAATCTATTCTTAATAATGACAATAAGAATAACCTTATAAGTAACTTTTTTTTTAAAATATGAACTTTTACACACAGTTTAAGCAGGTTGTGCCAAAATGATTGCTTTTGATTGTATGAAAAAGACAGTTCTCTGAAAAGTATCCGGCGTCACGATCAACAAATAATAATTATTAACTTATAATAAAAAAAATTGTCTCACAACAAATATTATACTAAAATAAATTATTTGTAAAATGATTTCCACAATTATAAGTTATAGATAAAAATAATACATTTAATATAATATGTAGGTACATCTTAGGTAGGTACATGATAATATTGATCATTGGCGTGTGATAAGATTATAAAATATATCTCTAATATAGTTGTATAATATATTGTTTAAAAATTGCAAGTGTAACTGCTTATAACAAAAAATTAGTCATTATAATAAAATAAATTAGAGATTCTATATATAAAAAAAACAGATACCTACAATGCCTATTTCTAATTTTGTAATTATTTTATATTTTATAATTAACTGGATTAGTTAAACATGTCTAGGAATGCGATGAATCTAATGATTTTATCACATTTTTTGTCATTAACCGCATTAAGGAAACGATGATCCACATACTCATTGGGAATCACAAATTATATATTTATATATAAGTTACTATCCGAATTAGTCCACCCTAGTAGACACCTCTTAGTTACTTAGCATAGACTTAAGTTCTATGGAAACTATAATGTTAATGACGTAAATTCTATGGTTTCGAATTTAGATCACTTTTGTAAGATTCTGATCAACAAAACGTTTACAGCACGAGCCACGAATAAAAAGTTTGAAAATCTCAAAACTGTTATCGATACACGTATGTGATAATTTATTCTATTATTTGTGTTTTAATACGTAGTCTCTCTACAAATTTAGTGTTTCCAAAAATTTAAGACGACTAATATAATATAATAATGATTTATAACAAGGTACCTACGTCCTACATGTTATATTTATACAGCAATAATTTTTGTATTTAATATTTTTATACCATAAGTCATGACTCGCTAACATTTAGTTTAAATTCTTATTGAATTCTTTGCGGCTTTGGAGTATTAAAAATTGTAATAAATTATGAACTATATCTAAGTAAAATTTAAAAGATTTCTCGTCATAATTTTCGACAATGTGATATTATACATTTTAGTTTTTAAATATAATATGGTTATAAAAAATCACAATGTGTTATATACTTAAATCATTTATATCTATTACTTAACGAAAATTTAAAAAATGTCTGTTCACAATTCATAAAATTAACGTTTGATAAAATTATGCTAGGTAAGGAGCATAATAAAATCGTTTTATAAAAACAATTTTACGTTTAAGAACGTAAAATAAATATGTGAAATAAATATAAAATAATATATATTTATCTAAATGTATTTGACTAAATTAGTTAAAATAGCTAAGGAAATTTTAGTATTGAGAGAAAAAATATCAAAATCAAAATTATTTTTAAAAAAAAATAGTAAATTAATATAGGTACTCTCGCTATAGTCTAGACTTTAAGTCACCTGTAAGAATATAAATATATTCACTTTTTTACTTAATTCATTCAGTATACTAATAAATAATATTATGCGTAGATATTCCAAAAATGAATGGAAATATTGGTGAATATCACTAGTATAAGTCTTACACTATAATCAAAGGACAAATATTGTTATGCTTCTATATAATAACAAAACATATTATAAACATTTAATTATTATATTTAATAAATTGGTTATACGTACTAATGCACCTTGATAACCATTTTGAACTAAAAAAAAGTTAGTTTTTCAAATTAATTAGGTAGGTACCTATCATATTATATTTATATAACATTATAACGTCGACAAACGGCGTATATAAAAATGTTTAAAATATAAAAATGCGCTTTAAGCAAAATAATTTTAACATATTCGTAAGTTTAAGTTTTAAATGTTTATAATATTGTTTCAGATCAATGTTATACTGTAGTTTATAATGTTTGAATAAACGAAAGCTAAAAAATTATAGAAGCTATAATACAATTTCTTTGGGAAACTGCATTTTAATATTATATATGTGTCTTAAATTCTAACCAATGTTTTTCATTGTGTATATATATATATTATATATATAGTATTATCTGTATACAATTGACCTATAGTTAATAAGTTCACGTAGGATAAAAACCTTAGTTGAAGCTTTGTTTTCCAAATATAAAAAAACTCAAATACTTTAACTTTATATCATAAATCTAGGTAGTTATTAATGACAAGATATTTGAATACTTAATGGACAATAGAAGATAAAAAATCATGTGACTATAGTATGTAAAATATGTCAACAACATAGTACTGTTTTTAATTTATTTACTATGTACCAGTGTATAACACATCTGATGTGTAAAATTGTAATGCAACCTACAGTAAATACAAATAACTATAAATTATTACTATTATTTTTTCCTGGAAGTTCACAGTGTTTATAAACTAATTGGAAATAATACTTAATTATTACTGGTTTTATACAAATTATACATTTAAAACAAGAAATATAACAAACAACAGCACAACGAATTCTAATAAAATGTGTTTATTTTTATAATTATTAATAAAAACAGATAAGTCAGTCTTAGGAAATGGAAACATTTAACAATTGTTTCCATATTAGATACAAATCAATAGCAATAACGTAAGTAACAATAAAAAAATAAAAATAAATTCATGTTAAAAATTAAGGTATTCGTTTTGAAATTTCACAGTGGCTCATTTTTTAGTATAAGGAAAACTCTCCCCCGCCGGTCCATAGCTATCCTGTCCTGGAGCTGAATAGGTGTCTCCACCAATGCCACCAGAGCTGGAACCACCCGAGTAACCTCCAAAACCTCCCGAACTTCCTCCGTATCCTCCAGAAGAACTTCCTCCGTAACCTCCAGAAGAACTTCCTCCGTAACCTCCAGAAGAACTTCCTCCGTAACCTCCAGAAGAACTTCCTCCGTATCCTCCAGAAGAACTTCCTCCGTATCCTCCAGAAGAACTTCCTCCGTATCCTCCAGAAGAACTTCCTCCGTATCCTACAGAAGAACTTCCTCCGTATCCTCCAGAAGAACTTCCTCCAAGTCCACC
Organism: Nasonovia ribisnigri; assembly: GCA_027563435.1. Lineage (NCBI taxonomy): Eukaryota > Metazoa > Arthropoda > Insecta > Hemiptera > Aphididae > Nasonovia > Nasonovia ribisnigri. The sequence goes on from JANEHU010001553.1 coordinate 20,853, forward strand.
AAAGGAACTACCTCCATATCCACCTCCTAAACTTCCACCATATCCACCTCCTAAACTTCCTCCATATCCTCCAGATGAGCTTCCTCCGTATCCACCTCCTAAACTTCCACCATATCCTCCAGAAGAACTTCCTCCGAGTCCACCATATGAACTACCTCCATATACACCTCCTGAACTTCCACCATATCCTCCAGATGAGCTTCCACCATATCCTCCAGATGAGCTACTACCATATCCACCTCCTAAACTTCCTCCATATCCTCCAGAAGAACTTCCTCCGAGTCCACCAAATGAACTACCTCCATATCCACCTCCGGAACTTCCACCATATCCACCTCCTAAACTTCCTCCATGTCCTCCAGATGAGCTTCCTCCGTATCCGCCTAAAGAGCTTCCTCCATATCCTCCTAAAGAGCTTCCTCCGTATCCTCCTGATGAACTTCCACCATGTCCACCAGATGATCCTTTGTGATTACTAGCAGAATATCCGCTAAATAAAATTCCACTCGAGGAACCACCATATTTTCCTGAAGAGCTTCCATAGCTTCCTAAGGAACCACCACTGTAGCCTCCTGATGAACCACCGAGGCTACCGGAAGATCCTCCATAACCTCCTGATGAACCACCATATCCTCCTGATGTACTACCGAGGCCACCGGAAGATCCGCCATATCCCCCTGATGAACCGCCATATCCACCGGAAGATCCACTGTATCCTCCTGATGAACTACCGAGGCCACCGGAAGATCCACCATATCCTCCTGATGAACCACCATATCCTCCTGATGAACCACCATATCCACCGGAAGATCCACCGTATCCTCCTGATGAACCACCATGACCACCGGAAGATCCACCATAACCACCGGAAGATCCACCAAATCCTGATGAACCGCTGTAACCACCGGATGACCCACTATATCCACCTGATCCATGATCGCTGGAACTATATTCATCGGACGAAGATGGTCCACTACTATAACTGCTTGATGAACTATCGTCATAGCTACTACCACCATGTCCACCTGATCCAGAATCATAAATACCAGAAGTTCCATGACCTAAAATAATTGTATAAATGTATTGCGCCAATAAATAATATGATGTAAGGGATAATTTTTAAGTTCACATTAATTTTATTATGATCTTACCACTATACGAATCATCTCCACCACCACCATAACTACTGGAGGATCCTCCGTAACCACCAGATGAACTACCATGATCACTGTGACTAGAATAATGATCATCATGGTGTTCGTAATGGTGAACTGGTTTTTTTACGTAAACTTCCTTCACGACGGTTGGCACATGGACACGAATGTGTACACTGTAAATTTGGTTTGAATTTTATGATTTTCATTGGAATTTCATAATACATAAGAAAATAGGTATTTAAAATATTTCATCTAACAATGAAATGAAGATATGAATTATAACATGTAACATTATAAATTGCAACGTAAATTAAATTAAATACACATAACGGTTGTAGTTTGATTATTTGTTTTAGCTATATGATTTAGAATAAGTATAATGAATAATTTAATGGTTCACTTAATGGATGAATCATGAGCAACTTCTGTTTAAGTCATGTTTAAGGGATCATTTTAGCTCACTAATAACTCAACAATTATAAAAAATAATAATTTAAAAAAAAAACTCTAACAATTATTGTTATCAACATTTTTAATTTAAATCCGTACCTATATAATGCAATATGTATATTGGGGGTGGGGGTAATAGATTATTATTATACTCACTGTTCTTTCTTGCCGAATGTTGCATATGTGGGGTCGAATGTGCAGGCGATTGCGAGGAGACAAAAAACCTGAAAAATACATGTAAACATTGTAAAGTTATATTATAATATGTCCATGCAGATATATGAGTCGGTGTTCCGAACACGAGAAGACGATTACATAATAGCACGACGATGCGTGTGTCGTAGGCGTGAGAACGTATTTTTTTTCTACTTCATCGGTACAAGAAGAAGAACTAGTTTTTAGGAAGAGCGCATTTTATCACCCGTCGGTCACTTCGGCCGGGTCATCGCGTGCGACCGGTGAAAGGTTTCCAGCATTCGGGCAGTTCGCTGCTGAGTGAAAGTGATAATTCTGATGATAATCATTTTATGTGCTATTTTATTATTAGTAATTTGGAATAGCCCGTGGGCCGATAGTTCTATACAATAATAATAATATTAATAGTGAACAAAAATACGGGAGACCATCAGACGCGGGTAGCTCGGATCCATGCGTGATGCATCATCACTTTCCCTTGCGGGGGTGGATAGATAATTATTGCGCGTGTCAGGAAGTAAATTATTATATATTATCGTGATCGAAGATAATGATATTATTATGATAGATATATGCTTGGAATGTTAGTCATGATTTGCCAGATGCGATTATTGAATGTATCAATATTATATAAATAATACTATTTTCTATTTTTTTGAACGCTGAACACGCATCATATCCGTACGCGTGACATAGACAGGTAGGTACACGGAGATGACTTTTTTAAATTTTATTGTTATGTTGTAAAACTAAAATTAGTCATTCAATGGATTGGATGGATACAAAAGTTGTATTTTGAGTGGACATAGGAAATTAATTTATATTAACTTTAAAACTTTATACGATTATTTCAAGAAAATCCTTGTTTAGATGGTTTTAAGTCGGCCACAAGTTATGTTTCACGTAGGTATAAGAAAATATTGGTTTATGGCAACGATAAAATTCTTTCGAAAACGATTAAATTGGCTACTAATTTTATTGCCAAAAACCATAACACACTGTGTTTCGGTCTGAATCGTTTATAGAATGTGACAATTGTTAATTATTTTTGGATTGAAAACTACGACACACGCTCAACACATCCAGCCAAGTGATATATACCCAAAACCAATTCCTGCGAGACTAAATCCTTACCGTAAACATTGAAGCGTGACGAGTTATCGTCACTATCCTAGAATTTTAACGAAGCGAGACGAATCCAGAACAAGTCAATTATATTATTGTTTAAATATTCAGACTTTTATCGGAGCAAAAGTCTCATTTTGAATTACAATTTATTTTATCAATTTAAATAATCTAATGCATGTTGCAAGTTAATTATACAATAAGTAATTGTGTATGTTTTTTTCACTACAAAATAAAACAAAATACTATACTTTATAAATAACTAATACATATTTAAGTATTTTTAGCAATTGGTAAGAATACTAAGAATAAACAAATATTTTTTTAAATTTAAATAAATATGAATTAATTCAGTTCTTAAAAACCATTGTTATATTTTCCATTTGTTTAATATCACATAATGGGTATTTATATGACACGAATCGATACAGTTACTCGAACAGTTTAAGGAAATCTTACTTTTAAAAGGGTTAATAGTACGTGGAAAAAGTGTACTATTGATATTTTTAATTGATATTATAGTTTATATACATTATATTATTATACCCAAGAAAAAAAAAATTATGTTTATGTAACTCGTACTAACTAATTTAACTTATTTTGACATTATTGATATTAAGAAATCTCAGTCAATGATTGGTTAGATAATAAGATTTTTGTAAATATAATCCAAAGTAGGTCGAAATCGGATCATTAGTTTTGTCGTAACGTTTTCAAATAAATTCTAAAATATAGGTATATAGTACATAATTACTTAACTCCATTTTATATTTAATTCATATATAATATTATATACATTTTAAATATTTTTATGTTATAAATAACTAACATTGGAAATATGATAAAAAATTATCTTTAAATTATCACTGTAAAAATTAGCAAGTTTTATTAGAACTAACATCCAACTCAAACAAAACGGTACTTTTAGCTCTTAACTCATAAAGAATTTATTTAATGAATAACTTGTATGAAGTAAAACTTTGAACACCCTCGCTTGTCAGCTGTATATATTAAATTTTTTACATCATATTATTACATAGTATTTTCTTACTGTATAAAATAAACAATTTTATTATTTGAGACATTTCTAAATAGGAAAATTAAAAATATTTTATTTGTTGTTTTTCTAGATTATAAGAAAATTAATAATATATAACTTCAAAATAAATTAGTAGGTATAGGTATTTAAAATTATGTATTTAATAATTGACAACAAACGTGATTATTATTCATTGAATGTTTTTACAATATTAATATTTAAGTAAAATATATATTTTGTCAATTAATATTGTTTACAACCTATTCTACTAAAATGTTGATAATACTTTTAAATTAAATTAAACTTATTTTGATATAAATAAAGGTAGTTTATTAAAAATTAAGTAATAATCAAAAAAAACAACAATAAAGAACGGTTTCATAAATTATTGAAAAATTATAAGTAACAATATCATGTGGTACACTTGATGATTTCATTTAATGATTCAAAAACTTATATTATACTTTAAAAATATAATCAATGATTAAAAAAAATAAACTAAAAAATAATAATATTTCTTATAAATTATAAATTGCTTTAAATGTTGAAAAATAATTAAATTTATTGCAATGAAAATTGTAAATAATGCTAGGCATAAATTATAAATATTTGAATAATAATAATATGTTCTTTGGACGTATTCCAAGCAAAATAATAATATAGACAATTTGTAGAGAAAATTCAAAATAGTTTAGAATAACAATATTATTGTAATTTTTTACATATCACACTGTGTTATAATATAAAAAAAAAAAGTGTTATATATTGTGTTGTTTACTTACTGCAATTGATAAAGAGCCCATGTTGAATACAATAATATTATTGTCAGAGGGCAGGAACGTCTCAACAGATATTATTTTCTATACTCCCGTATATGGCAATAAAATCTACACCGAAACGTACAACAGATATTATATAGGGTACTTGTGGTTATCAAAATCACCGGCGAACATGTGAGTGAACCCGACTGGAGTCCGGCGTTTTATATCCGAAAGTCGCCAACCATAAAGTCGAGTGTCTGGTGGGGCTCCCGGTGCCGGGTAATTGTTGTGGATCAGTTGCACCGTCGTTCGATAACAAGGCGAATCGGTGTAGGTAAAGGTAGGAAGGTATACCACCGCTGTGGCTGTACAATAATGTAATCATAATAATATAACGCTATGGGGTGGGCGGATAGAGGTTACGGACAACATTTTCTCCAATAATTATACATACAATTATACCTACAGTAATATTATTAAACATTTGCAAACATTTTTTTATTATAGGTAATATACTTAAGTGAATATACGCTTAGGTACATGTTATTCAAAATTAATCTGTATTCTACTATTTAAGTAGGTACATAATATGGTTAATTATATATAATATAGAAGTTCAAATTTAGATTGTAGCGTTGCTTTTTTTCCCTTTTTGAGCCCACTCAACCTAATTTTAAATTTATTACGCTTGCACTGTACATAATATAGTTTAAAATAGTACCTTATAATAGTGCACTTTTTTATAGTACCTAAGGTATATTATATGAAAAACAACTACCTAATTAAAGATTCTGAGTTAACAGTTTTTGTTACCTACTGCAGATGAGTGATGGATGAACGAAAAATCCGATGGTATTATGTATTGGCAACATGCCAATATTTAGGTGAAAATAAAAAATATTAGGTATAAATAAGAGCTTCAATAATTAAATGACACTATTCCGAGTGACATTGACAAACATTTATGGTTTAAGAAACACTCCGATGTATTAATACTTTTTTTACAAATAAATGTAAAAGTATAACAAAATATCTCTAAAAGCAAAAGCGAAACTATTTCTGCTTAAAAATGAAAATGGTATTAAAGTGCACACGATTTATTGGATTGTACATTTCGAAAATAAAAAAAAAAACATTGAAGAATTTTAAACTTTTTATTTTCATAACTGTAAAACCAGAAAACTTACATCTTGTGTGGAACCACTGTTAATACTTATTTATATTAAATAGTAAATTATTTTATATTAAATGTATTAGTTATTATAGTTATAGTTTATATTAAATTAGTAAAAGTAAAATTAAAATCAGAGAACTCACTACCTATGCTGTTCAGTAGGTCTCGAATGTATACTTCGTCATTGATTAATTCATAAGCTGTTTTGGAAGTATTAAATTTAAGTTCAATGGTAAATCAAAATCACAAACATTCAACAATTTAACAGTAAAGAAAATGATAATATATGAGAAATAGTGAAATGTCCAATAGTTTCTATTTTTAAACCTTTTTGAATAATAAAATTTTAATTTTCAAAATTACAAAAATAATTTGTTGAGAAATCCTTAATATACTGTGAAATATCCAGTTTCGTTAAAATTTGAATTCAATTGCTTAAAAAAATTCGGATGTTTAAACTTTTTTTTCATTAAACAAAATGTATGAGGAATCTATTCTGCTCAATACATTTTCAGGTCTTTAGAGTTAAAATTAAAAATGTTATGCATTTTTGTAAACTTTCTTGATTTTTGATGAATTTCGTAAAAATTTGTACTATATAAATGCTTATAGAAAAAAATGGTGACAATTTATTTTTTACTTGGGGTATAAACAACTTATGAGGAACATTGTGTTTAATATCCAAGATTTCTTATTTATAAAAATTCATATACATAAATCAAAAACATTAATTATAACATTTATTAAAACATAAAACGACCCTCAAATAATGTAGAAAATCAATACATGTATCGCTCCTCTCAGAATCTAAAATTAAATGCATCGTTAAATAAGATACAAGAAATGTCATATGAATATTGTTGAATAAAATAAAGGAAAGCTGGTAACAAAGAGTGTTTGAAAATAAAATAAACTATAGACCTCGACGTATAAGGTTTTTATATTTAAATGGTACCTATATACATTTTATATTTTGCTGGACTTAAAGTGATTAAATTGGATGTCATTCAAGGATCAAGCCAAATCTATGAACACTATAATAGACTATAGACACAAATAATTGTTTTTCGTTTGTGGAAATATTCAATTTAAAATTGAAAGATTATTAGTTATTATCTTACTCATTTTAGGTCAATGTGATTTAGATAAAACCATTTTATTAATTTATTTTTTTTGTACAATTACCTTCGAAGTAAGTACATTAATATTATTATTTTTATGTTAACCTATGCTATTGTATTTGGTTATATAATGCATAATATATATAGAACGTAGGGATAGTGAAATATATATTATTTGCCTACCTACTATAGTTTATTTTAAATAAAATATATTTAAAACAAAACACCAAGGTCCAAGCGTCCATGAAATTCATTAGATATTGAGTATTTCGTATCATTTAAGAATTATACGTTTATATATCATAATATATGTGTACGTTTTAAGTAATTAAAATATAAATTAAAATCGTTAGTTCAAATCGGATCTTGTATTTTTATTTTTTTATTAAAACTAAGTACGATTTATTAAATTTTAACTGATAAGCTGGATACACGATGGTATAATATATAGGTATTAGGTACCTAATGTTTTCGGAGGAATAAATTATATTAAAAACTCAGTTGCATAATGTTACATACTTTACCTAGTCGGTTTAAGTTTATTTCGTAAATGTACCTACGAGTTTGAATATAAGTTATGACAATATTGTGTTTAATCGTATTTATAATATTATCAAATGATTTTTATTTTTTAATATGGGTAATGTATTTTAAAAATCATTACTTATTGATTTTTTTTCAACTATTATTATATTTTAAAAGGTAGATTGTTATTACGTCATAATATTGTTTAACACAACCTATATTTATTAACATCATACAATCATCAACGATTTATACACCATAAGATTTCTGTACTTTTTTGATGACTGATTCATGTTTTACGTATTTTTACAGACGAATCGCTATTAAATCGAATGAAATCTCACAATAATAATATTATGTTCTCGTTGGTATTATATTTGAAAATAATAGGAAGAGTGTAAATACCTTACTCTAATTAAACAATGAACGTCCAAGTCGGAACACGAACAATGTGAAAACATTCCCGGAAATAAAATATGCCGTGAGTATTTTGTACTGTGTGCTTTTGTGTATTTTGCACACGAAAATACTTAGAAAATATTATTATGTTTTAACCATTATTTATAATTGGTCAACAATATTGAATACCTTATACAGTTATACAATCACACGATAATTATTGTGTGCGTCAGTAATGTTAATGACGTATTGCTTTTAGATAAATCAGCGAATGCATTAATAATGTATTGGCAATTTATTTATTTAATTTTAATTTGAAGTATAGAAATTGACAAAATATTTAAAATATAATAATAAAAACCAATACTTCGTACAGCAAAAAAATTCTACATGTAATTGCAGATAATCGAAAGCTAAAGAATTCCTTGCTTATGGAGAGTATTACAGACTATCTAAAAAAAATAAATCTATTCAAAAAATTTTTTAATAACTATTTATTTTATTAATGCAAGAAGGTACCTATAGTATATAAAATTATTCTTTTGTTTTATATTTTGTGAAATGTTAAATACTATATTACCTATTATAACACAATACATAATAGATACATCACCTTCACATACAAATTTAGTACCTACCTATATCAATTATTTGTGTATATTAATACCATGTATATTATGTGTACTTGGAAATTGAAAACAACAGAATTTTATATCATCACAATGAACTGTCAATTTATATTAAGCTGCTAAATTGAAATTTTAAATTCAAATAAAAACGTATCGTAAATGTGTATTTATCACAATGTCGATAGGCATTTTATTAATTTAAATTTTAAACTGTTGGAATTAATATTACAATATAATTGATTATAATTATTTAATAATAGTGTTAGAATAATATTATAAATTATATAATTTGTTCGTATTTATGAAATCATTATGAAATTTGAAAGTTTTAATTTTTAAATTAAAATATTATTTTTTGAATTCCCGTAGTTTCCTGTTGTATTTGCCATATTATAATATATGTTAAAACATTCTCGTAACATATTTTAATTTATTTAACTCCGTGTTTTAATTAATATGTTTTAATTAATATATTTGGAAGTTTATTATTATGCTTTAATTTCTCATCTTCATACCAAGATTTACAATTATCTAATAGTTAATGATAATACGCAAACCAACACGTACAACGTGCATACATTATACGTCGTAGGTACCTATAGGCAAGGCTGGGTATTAACGAATTGAAAAGTTAGAGTTAAGTGCGGCTTTTAGCTAAATTACGTAACCGTATTTTTTATAAAAGTAACTTCTAACTTATTGACTTAAATTATCTCTATGATATGCAGTTACTTATGAGTCAATTAATTTTATTGCCACGTTAAGTAAATATTTTTTAAATTATAAATCCCATAGAACGAGGGTAGGTCATTCTTAAAATGTATTGAATCGACCCTATATAATCATATTCTACATAACATAATGTTACAATTTATAAAACTTATAATATTATTGTGAACCTTAAACATTTGATTAAATTACATAAATACATTATTCAATGTTATTTATTATTATAATATATTATGCATATCGCATAAACAATTATCACTTCTTAAAACTCTTGAACTTCCAGAGTTATAAGTAGTCTAACATTATACTTATAAAAGAAACGATCGTTTAACTTAATTAATAATTTGTAATACAAATTAAACCACATTTGATAATATATGTGGATAGTGTTGTTGTGATGATCAAATAACGATTTACCAAGCACCAATACATCTCTTATGACGTAATGTAATATAGGGTTTATAACCACGTAAAACACATAAAATTATATGGTACACCTACCTACATTGTATAATTGGTGGCAATAAAAATTTCGTAATAATTTGTCAAATTATTTTCTATAGAATAATTGGCGTACAGGTACTGCCAGTTTGGGAACTCCAGCTGCTTTAGATCATGGCTATTTGACTGGCTTTTAAATCAATTTCACGTATTGAAAAATCAAAAAATTTACAATCTCTATTAATATTCTAGAAGACATAATTTATACAAATATTTCGTACAACATATTTCATTACGGGGTTTTAATTTTTAAATTGTAACGTGTTGTGCAATATTTTATAACCTTTGCAACCCACAGTCCTACATAAGAAAAACAAACAACGAAACGTCTGCGCTCGTTGAATATTAAAAATACCGTTCATTATCGTCTATTTTATTCATCACGATTGCGATCTATGCATAATATAATATGCGGGAGATAAAAACAATAGGTAGCAAAGTTAAGTATATCGTATTGAGATTTTTTCTCTTCGCCAAGTCGACGGTTTTCGTAAACCTTACACGCAAACTTCACGCATACACCGAATATACGTTGCATATATATTATATGTACCTATGTGTGTGTGTGTGTGATTGTGTTCACGTTGTATACATATACATCACAATATCACATATTAAGCGTATATAGGACCGCGGGCAGACGATATAATGCGCTCAAAATACATATTAAGTCATAACGACTACGGTACGTCGACCCGTTTGCGACGATGCACCTATGTATAATGCGACGTGTTGGGATGTCGTTTTCTGGCAATGACCAAAATAAATAAATTATCGACGAAACCTAATCAACATAATATTATTGAAATATAACGATATTATATTTAATATAAGTTTATACATAGCGGTGCGATGGCCGTCGAAAGCGATTTGGCGACGCTTGTGTGCAAATGTTGTGGAAATTTCACACCGAACCAGGTATAGTGCGTACATAGTAGACACATGCACACGGTGTACGTGTCCAACCGGAGACGGAGAAGAAAACGAAACTACAACGACGGCAATATAATAATAATAACAATAATACGATGTACGGTTAAAAAAAAAAACCGAAAGCGCGAGAGAAAAAAAAAACGCAGTCGACGGGGGCGAAAACCGTGGCAATTTGTCAATAATGTACCTATACCGACTCAGTACTCACTAAACCGTATATATGTATGTATAATATTATACTGTATAATTAGCAAGTATATTATAATATAATAATCCGTCCAGTTTATCTTGGAACTTGGCAACCTTTCGGAGTTTGTCGTTTGCGCATCATTATTATAGTACATCGGGTAATACATTTTTTTGTAAATGTAAATAATGAATGCACTCTATTTATAACAAATCTAGTCAGAAGATGATTAAATAATATGATAAATTTTTTTCGGAAATGTAAACAATAATTTTGTATTTTTTTTTTGAATATCAATATTGACGATTTTTTTTCGTCCCTAAGTATAAATAATACCTAGTTTTGTAATTAAATAACGACTTATTAACGATTTCCAGTATAAATTCATAGTTTTGAAATAATTGATATCATATACATAGTTTATAAAAATTGGGATGCGCTAACGGCGTACAAAAAAGATCATCCGTGACAAGAGCTATGCACAAACCGTTACGATTTGAAAAAAAAAAAAGGTTTAGTGATCCGAAGATATGACGTATCCGATTTGTTCTTGTGCTCTGGATACACGAAAAAATTATTATTAGGCACATAATATATACAAATTACAAATTACAATAACCAGCCATGCCGCTCATTGTTATCTTTGAAAATATTATATATAATAATATATGTATATTATTATTTTATCATATTTTTTTTTTTTTCATAATTTTATACTAATAACTAATAAGTAATAAATAATAATAGGTATATACTGTTGCCATACGTCCGTCATCACGACATCTCCTCCCCTATTTTACGTCTGGTACGGTACTGTAGTTGCGTAAATAATATGCATGCCGTGGGCAACGTTTTGCTCTGGGTAAATTGGGGGGGGGGGGGGGTAACCGATTCCCCGATCGGCATGAAAAGGGTAAACCGGTAGAAGGCAACTGGTACCCATAGTATTATGCCCTGCACAACGTGACGCGCAGAATTGTTTTGCGCGTTTATTCTTCGTCCTCGCGGCCGTCGCATATAAGCATATTATTATGTCAACCATACTGTTATAATGATATTATTTTATTATCGTCGTGTGTCTAGTGTCCACGGCTGCATTATACGGGCGCGCACACACTTACGCATTGTGATGAAGCTGCTTGTCCTTTCACTCGCCACCGCGTACCGTTGTAACTATTTTATAATAGGTATACACGTAACTCAGTGGTTAAACGAATAGGTACGTATTACTGCAGTATAACAATATATTATAATAATATTATGTTATCACAGCCAGGCACGGTCCACGCGATGAGAGAAACGACGTAGACATATTTTTTTTCCACCAAAACACCCGAAATTATGCAACCTTTTACTGCTGCTGCAGCGGGATGCTAATATTATTATCACGATTATAATATTATCATTATAATTTATTATCGTCGTCGCCGCCGCCAAATCGTAACCGCGTACCAATACGGATGTGAATCCGCGGTATACATCATCGGTTTCATCGCGTATTATATTACATGTTATACTGCGGCGGACCGGAAGGAAGACATGTTACGATGATTATGATGATAATAATAATACGGTAACGGCGGAGTGATGTAATATGCGATGGCTATAATAACATTCAAACCGTAAAACGTAGGTTTTTATAGCCCGAAGGGACGCCGCCGTCGGGCCGTAGAAGTGGCGAACCAATGCACGTGGTTGTGCTCATCACGATTCCGCGGACTTACGTATGACGGCTCGTAGGTATAATAATAATAGTACAGCCGGTATACTAATACGCCCGCGAGTAGTCGTTTTATAATAATATAACGAATATCGTAAAAAGAAACCGATTGCGATCGGATAGCTTTTTATTTTTCTTCCCACTTCTTACGTTTTCTCCAGAGTTGATTAATATTATGATGATGGTAAAAGTGCGTATATGACTGAAAAATATTATTACTATTATTATTATTGTGTTATTGTTATATTATGAATAATTACATACACGTCACATTAATTGTAATACGACACATGCCTTCGATTTATCTGTAGATATATATATTAGAGGTATATCATACCTATATGAACGTGTGTGGGTGCATGGAACACATCAACATTTTTTGACGCCCCGGTATATGAATACGTTAGATACCATAGTTTCTCAAACTGTGGGTCGTGACTAGTGAGTCAATTCTCGGTGGGTCGAGAGAAGTTTTTTGAATTATATAGATTCTAAGAAATGTATTCATTATAATATACCAATATTATATTCATTATAATTTATAAATTAATAAAGTAATAAGTTATAATAACAGTAATAACATTTTGTTTTTAGAACTAATTTTTAATCTTGTTCTTAAATAGCTTTTTCTTCAAATTAGAACCAATTTTTAAATTATTTAACGGATAATTTTTCTGAAAATGTGGAAGTACCTATTTAAATAAAAATTTAAATGAGTAGTTTTTGAAATATTTAACTTTGTATAAACTGTAGAGATAATATGGCAAGGATAATGGCTTTGAAAGATGAATGGGGTCATTTGAAAATATTAGTCATTCATATTGTTCTATCAACATATTAAATAATTTGTAAAAATTACCCAAGTATATAATACATAATATACTCGATACAATATAACATCTACTTTATATTTTTGTAAACCCATTTTTGAGGACTATTATCCTTAATAAGAAACATTTTAATTACTAAGAAACTTCTCGTTAAAATTTTGAATTAGGTATATCAGCGTACCTACATCAAGATTAAAAATAATTTATAGTAAAAAGGTGCCCCACGTTCTATTTAAAAATCAAAAGTTTGTATCATTACAGGACACTCCTTAAGTTGTACAACAAATCTTAGTATTTGAAAGCAATGGTCTTTGGATATAATATTTAAAAAAATTCCAAAATCTGAATTGTATTATTTATCATTATATTAATATAGAAAATTAGAAGGTGAGCATGCTTGCAGTGAATCATCCTGCATTCCTGCACAATGAACGGTACGAAATGCAGGAAACGTATTTTATATAGGACACGCGTTGTACTAATGAAAAGACGTAGTTTGTGGTCTGCTATATGCGAAGAGCAGTTAGCGCACTGTTCAAGTGTACACTGACAAATGGTAGAAACGTTTTAAATTTAGGTTTAGTACAGAATAAGGTATTGACGATATTTTGTGCCATCCAACATGTTTATTGTATAATTAATAATTATACTAAATTACTAACGGTTGCCCGAGGCAACATCGACAAGTCGTTAGAAATGTTCAGTTTTTGTAGGAACTCCGCAGTCCACGAGCCACACCTCTTACGTGGCTGCAGTCGGTCGCATCACTAGTGAAGTAGTGAACAAAAGTATATAGGTATATGTAATATATACTATATAGGTATAGTATACACAACGTATATGCATTGTGTCAGATGTTGTTTGTATAGCTTGTCTAGACGCAGACGTAGTATTGAACGGGAGGGGCAATCCATCTGTTGACTCATACAAATTCGTATATAAGTACATTTTTTACCGACTACTGTTTTCGTACAATACGTCTGTATGTAATATAAAAGAAGATGTCTTAACCGACTGATTCATATTCAACGTACAGCCAAAACTATGATGGCTAGCAGTGACTTGAAATTTTCGTGGTACCTTTGTACCAACTTGTAAGTGTGTACTAAGAAAGGATGTTGTGAAATTTGGATATTAAACAGGTGAAAACGAAAACGAATATTTGTTTACTTATATAGAGTTTACGTTTGTTACAGGAAATAAAATAGTTACTATGATTGGATAACATTTTAGACCTGTAATTTATACTTCCACTCTAATTACTATGATAAAAATGTGTGTAGCTTACATTTGACGGAGTTTAAGACGTTGCAAACCCATTGGCATTACCTAATTTGAAACGGTTAACGCCGTGCAAGATCAGCTAGTTTAATATAATAAATAATAATGCATCGCATAATATTTAATAATAATGTTATTGCAAGGAATTCATAATTACAAGAAAGAATTTATATTTTATTTATTGAACACACAATTTTTTAATCAATTATATACGTCCTAATAAAATATTCTTATGTCTTATAATACATTTGTGAAAATTATATATATTTTATGTTAAAATTATTGGTGTATAGATTTTAGGCCTATCAAACCGACTGGACAGTAATTTCTACACTGAGCGTGAGTGTAACCGTATAGGTACCTAGTACCTACATATATAATGTAGGTAAACGGTTACCGGTACACGGTTAAAAGTGCCGGTATATAACCTATACTAGCAGATGTATTTTGAACGACACTGACGACAATCGACAGATGCAAACGGTCATGAATCGAAATCTCAGAGAAAGAAAAATACAATCGATTTTCACGCCTCTGCCGTCGTCATGTATGTTTTTGACAGCTATTCAAATGTCGTGATACGTATTAATTATAGTAATACGAATTTAGCGGCACAATAAAATATTCAGCTTTATAAGATCTCATTCATGCAGGCCATTTTGATTCTATAAACCGACTGATTCCCTGATCTTGAATAGGTACTATTTTGTTTTAATTATTAATATTGTAATCCCCATAAAATTGATAAAACATAATATATTGCTGAATGTACATTTAAAATATAGAAAAGAAATATGTCGATATTAAAGATCCATATTAAGCTAATTTATATTAAAACCACATATCTATTCGAATTGCCTCTCATAACATACCTGGATTATTAATTAATGTACCGGTATTGTACAAATTATTATTATAATATCGATTATTAAACTATATTATTATTATATTATTCCTAAATGTTCAAAAATATTATTTTTAAGTCATACAATATTTCTCAAATCGATTAATTTTTCGAATGCAATAATCTTGTCGATCAGTAAGTTAATGATTAGTCCAGCATCGCTAGTTTAACACAGTTAGTTTCGGCTGCGCAACCTTTAAGATAAATAACACGTTAGTATAGTATACCTACCAACGCACATATTATAGTTTTATAATAATGAACGTGATCAGCGAAAAAGGTAAAACAATTATTATATGTGATAGTTTTAATTTTAGATATCAAAAAGACTTAGCTAATGACATTAAACAATGGACATGCACAATAAAAAATATGTTCAGCTTATTTAAAAACCAATCAACGTCATGAAATCCATTTCAAAAATAGTATACTTATTCACGATTGTGTGAAAAACTCGGAGCAAAAAACAACAGACTGATACTATCAGCATCAATTTAAAATGAAAAGCTTTAGAACAGCTCTCTGAACGAGTAGCAAAATTACTTTACAACAAGATGAACAATTTTAATGTAAGTACATTAAAAAGCACGGATTAATAATCAACTTACATAAAAAATAATATGAATCATGCTAGGAATTCTATACATCCAAAATTGCCACAAAATGTAAATGAAGTCCATAGAATTTTATCGTCCATTGAAGTTAAACATTTATAGATAAGAACTTTTTAATGGTAAATGGCCCATTAAATGGTTTGGTAATATTTTTATGTGATGAAAATATTAAATTTCTAAGTACCTACACTATAACTACAATATATGTAGATGAAACCTTTGACTATTGTATTCGATATTTTTGCCAATTGTTTACAATACATGGATTTCATAGTAATTATTATATACAATTAGCATTTTATTAAAGGATAAAAGTCAAGCGTCACATAATCAAGCTTTTGTGAAATTACGTAACCAATGTTTGAAGTCCGTAGAAATAATTGAACCAAAATTGTATTTTGTTGATTTTTATTACGTGAATTTTGGCCACGAATTGAAGTTAGTGGTTGAATATTTCATTGATGTCAATCTTGGTGGCGTAAAATACAACAAATTGGTTAAGCTTCAGAATATTCAAAAGACGAATAATTTGGAAAATATCTTACATGCATATTTGGCCTTCCGTTTCTGCATCCAGAAGAAGTAAAATTTGAATTACCTACATTTTATTCTGAAATTATTATAATTTTTAACTGAACAATTATTTGTTTTTAGATAGGTGACGTTTTTGCCACAGATCTTGGTGAGCTAAAATCTAATAATGCCAAAATAACTCAATTTTTCGATTATTTATTTGACAATTATATATTGATGACGATTCGTCTTTATAAATAATAAATATGTTTGTATGTACGTTAAGTATTTAAATTATTCTGTAGGTAAACATTAACAGTGCGATTCTAATAAAAGGACAAGTGAAATTAAATAACATTGGAAACGTATGATTATTGGTCTTACTTTTTCTGATTCCAACAAAAACGGCACATAACATAATATTCTACAACTATATTAGACGTGATCGCAGACCGCAATATGTAAGCGGGGAACTGACTGCGAAAACGAAACTACGCATATATTACTATCTTAATATTGGGTTTACTAATATTATTATTTTCGATTTGTTTTATCTATACAGCATAATATTTTTTATCGTATTCGCGGGCAATGATGCATCCGGGGTGAAAGACAGACTACGGATAGATCCATGTCATTATTTAGTTATGCAATCGAAGAGTTTATATTTTGAAAGTTGCCCGGATCGTTTTCCTCAGTCCGTAAACGTGGTTATAGGTTAACACACAGATGAAATATGCACGCGTGAGTCGCTCGATGATCAAATGGTAACTATAAATATTCGTCATATATATAAGACGCGTGTGTGTGTGTGTGTGTCTGAGCGTGTTTGTAACGATAGTGTACGCAATGGACGTGAACACGTCGAATTATTTTATTATCAATATGATATTAATATATATATATATACTATTCGGTATGTAGGCTGTAGAGATACATGTCGGCAATTACTATATTGCAGTCTAAACGCCCAGACGCGTGAATTCTATTCACTAATGGACTAGTTTAGATGAAAATGTAACCCATAGATACCACGATCCAACGATTTTGTGTGACCTGTACACGCGCCGACGTGCATTATAATTTATCAGCATATTATTATACAAGGCGGTTCTTTTAAGTCTGAAAAACTCGACAATGTTTTTATGTAATTTGATAAATCTTAGCAAAATATTTAATTTTTTATCGTATCTAACAATTTTAATTTTTTTCTTTGTTGACATATTTTATTATATTCTTAAAGATCAAATTCATTCGAATTATTGCATACATTTTTTTTTCCATTGTTTCATAGATTTTCTATACTCTGATAATAAGTGCACTCTGTTTAAAATCACTCCGTATAGAAGAGTTCTAGTAAAGTAATATTATTAATGAATCATTATTGAACGTTATTAATATTGTGGTTCGCTTAAAAGGTAAAAGCTTGATTGACACTCAACACTCGATAGTAGTACTAGAGTACTAGGTACTAATATCGTTATGATACTGATTAGTGATTACTGATGCCAATATATCTTAAACGAGAGATTCCTATAACATTACTCAATAGTCGATGGTATGAAAAAGTTTTTTTAATTTAATTAGAAACTATAAAATAATAATAATACAAATAATGGATACATTTTTGGGCTGGAAACATTTTTTTTCTTAATCGTTATATAGATTATTTCTTACAACGTTTTAAAATTTTTACGTTATAATTTTGCGTTACGATATCTATAGCTGGTTGATCATAGCGAACGATGAATAATGTAATAACGTTATCATAGCAAAATACTGTAAAGATATATTTTTATTTCTAATTAATTATGTAGTGTATGCTACACGACATTTTTCCTCTTCATAGAAATTAGTGGTATCAAAGATATATTTTGATTTTTGATTTGCGTTTCTATGGTGATAAAAATAGGTTAATCGAAATTGGTTACGGAAAAAAAAAGTTGTATCCTGCAAAATCTGGATACAAATATGTATTGGTTGCCAAGTGAAACATAACGAAAAATATATTTTTATTAATGTATCACTTAGCAACCAATACATGATATAATTACACTACCATAGAAACCGCATTGATACATTTTTTTTAATCATAATTTTAAAACATATTCCGTACCTCAGAGAAAATATCAAGTAGCACTCAACATTTAGGTTCTACTGATTTTGTTACTTTTAAAGAATTTGCCCAGGGCGTCAAAAATGTGAGTGCTAAAGAACAAAAATCGAAGTTTATGTAATAATATGTAGGTAGCTCCTACGCCAAGGAGAGTTATAATCGATCTTTTACCTGTAGGCGCGAGATAATGTAATCCTTCTACGAAAACATCAATAGTAAAAATATAAAGTGAACATTACGTGACACAGGGTTTAGTTGTCTTATATAAACGTGTAAAATATATTATATTCGTATAGACTATTGCCGCTGCGGTATCGCTGAACCCAGTCTTATAATACGTACATACATATATATTGTATATTATAAATAAATGTAGTTTTAATATTTACACACGTCCACCAGCTGGTTTGAAAATTAACGTAAAAACCATAAAAAAATTCCAGCACCACAACAATGTTTTTTACAAGGACTGTATTTCATCAGATAAGTTATACCAGGGGTGGACTGGCTATTTTTGGCCTGTGGTGCAAAATTAATTAGGGGCCCGT
The DNA here is from genome assembly GCA_027563435.1 of Nasonovia ribisnigri. Classification (NCBI taxonomy): domain Eukaryota; kingdom Metazoa; phylum Arthropoda; class Insecta; order Hemiptera; family Aphididae; genus Nasonovia; species Nasonovia ribisnigri. The sequence continues at coordinate 40,304 of JANEHU010001553.1, forward strand.
AAACTTCAATAAGAATTAAATTAAAAAGTACCCGACAATGTTAATCGGGGGGTAATCGAATGGGGGCCCGGGGCGCTTCTCGGGGTATAGAACCCAGGGCCAGTCCACCCCTGTTCTACAGAATATTAATTAAAGTAGTAATAATAGTTTAACTGTTAAACCACACATTTTGTGTAGGTAGGTGGTAAAACATTGAGGGGAACATATATATAATAAACCTAGTAGGTTTTTCTATTTTGTCAAAAATATAAGTTCAACGTGAGATTTTTACAATTATTATATTTATGTTTGAATGTTAATTAGAATTGACATTCTCTGGAAATAATTCGACATTGAATGATTATTATTTATTACCATAATACGATATTACGACAATTGATAATGTATGATGTTTTTATTGTGAAAGTAATAAAAATAAAAAAATTTGAAATAAATACATAATTTTAGTCCTTGGCCAAATTCTCGGAATCACCAAAAAAATGTATAGATGGCAACATTATAATTATTGACCATTGACAAATAATTAATTTTATAATATTAAATTATTTATACAAACGTTATATACCTAAGTTAAGTTACGTATTCGATTGATTTATTATTAATTATAAATTTTAATATCATGTTGAAAATCATACTTTGAAACTAATTAACTGAAAATATGAAACTTTATCGAAATTCGAAGTGTAGGAAACATGAAGTTTCAATGTCATACATTTTTATGAAACAACCAATTTTAAACAAATATATGTTTTATTTTGTACGCTTTTTCAATGTTATATAATATAATACATATAGGACCTTATAATATAAATTGTAATAATAATATGCTTAAAATTAAAAATATATACTATTTAAATTTCAAATTAAATTAAATTATTAAATTATTTCGCATAATATTATTTAAGTATATTTTCATTATTCATATTATATATTATATAAATAAAATTCAAAGTATTTAAATACATTTACATTTAAATATACAATATTATTAATTCATCCCTTATATTCATGACAATTGTAGGTAAGTCCATTGTGCATATATAGACATATACAGCATTATAATATCATAATATCAGCTAATAAATAATAATCATACCTACCTTAATGTTTATGTAATAGAGTCTATATTTTAGACATATAATAAATATAAGAATAAGCAGTGTTTAATTTTGAACTGTTTTTATTATCTGTATAAGGTAACATATTATTCCTTAAAAAGTTATATATAGCAGAGACAAAATATACAACAAATGCTTGTATTATTATCTAATAAGAAAAATAATGGGTTATTGAGAGTAACCATTACATACCTAATAATAAATACATTACATTTATAAGACAAAAAAAACACGTCATGATAAAGTTATTGGGATTTCGTTCCTTTATCCAATAAACTCAAAAATATTAAAAAGTGCACTTTGGGTGTCCCATCCCCAAAAATTTAAACATGAACTGGACACTCTTTTTTTCCCCATGCATTCCTTATCAGCAAAGACCCACCTCCAATATGCAACAAAATTAAAGTCAACCAAGACCTTCCTATGCAACACATCACCAAAGACTGCACAGAACTCCAAGACACACGAAACAGCTTATCGATACCAGACAACCTAGAAGAAGCCCTTAATAAAAAAAACAGCATACAAATCTAAAATTTTCTCATAAAAATTAATACTATAAATAATTGATGACCTAATTATAATATGTATATTGTATACACAATTAGCACATTTTTTATAAGTGAAAACCTGTACTTTTTAAGTAATTACTAATATAATATATAAAATGTAATATGTACATCAAGCTAATAACTTTAACTGTTAAAGCATCTTTTCTTTTCAAAAAAAAAAAAAAAAAACCAATTTTTATTTTTTTTTCCATTTAAAACATGCATTGACCATTTTAGTTTTTCAAAATGCATATGTTTTTGTAGAGCACTTTTTTGTGTTTATTTTTAAAAAGAAATCTATTTTTACATTGTCTCCCGCTGTCTAACTCTCTAAAGACATTAAACGATCCTTATGCCAATTTTGTTATAGTATAATAATACACTGTTTTGATTTTAACAATTATTATAACATTGTTTACATATTAACCTAAATTGAACATTAATCGGATATATCTCACAGGTTAATCATTTAATTTAAAACAAGTAAACAATAATCAGAAACCTTACTGATGAAACACGCAATTTGGAAATTATAATTGGATCTATAATTGAATTGTTTTAATTACTACTACATGTCGCATATTCAAGTATAAAATTAAATTAAATAGACAAGTTCCCGCCCAGACATATTTTCACCACACGATTATATTCGGTGTAATAAGAAATCTTCCTCAGGTACCTACATTTTTTAATACATACGTTTTCCCCTCATTTAAAAAAAATTTATTTGAATATTTTTTTTTTCTAATGTATTTTACCCAAAGTGTAATAAAATAAAATAATATAGGTATGTCTTTTCCAAATATTTCCGTAAATATAATTATAAAATTTAATAACTCTTTAGATAGCAGTAGTACCTAATACTGCAGTAGATACCTACTATAATTGGAATTTGTTTTCGTAAAATACTCTGATTGTTATAATACTTGTTTGAAATGTAACTTTTCCTATCATTTTTATAGAACATTTTTTATTGTTTTAACTAGACGACAATGATCAATCGAAATTAAAATATATATCTACAATAAATTATATTTATGGGAATATTTGAAAAAGTATTCTGTTATATTTTATAAGACGTAAGTATTAATACAAATTGATACATAATTAGACAGAAAAAACATTTTTTTAAAAGTATTGGGGGAGGGAGGGAATGTCCTACTATACCAAAAATAGCCCGGGGAAAAATTATCCTACATTCTAAATTTAATAATATAGTATGTACTATAATATGTACCATGCCATATCATTATTGCCAAACAAATTAAATCGAAGACAAATTGAGATTTCTCATTACCAGATTTTAGCCAACGCAAGCGTATTCGAAACACGATGATTATCTTTTAATAGAATGTGTGCAACATTTTATATATTAGTATTAATTTTTATTCAGATTTCAGCAATTTATACGTAATATAAACAGAAAATTATAAAAAATGAGTTTTTTCATATTATATTGATTGCGTTTTGCAATGTGTTTAAGTGAGTATTTAATAATCTGTAGTATTTGATATAACAGTTTGTTATATATTATGGATATTATTATGTATATCTGCCGGGTCAAAGATTAAATCAAGAATTTTAAAATACATTCTTCATTTCGCTATTTATGAAATTAATTTATTAAAATTGTATAAATACGCTTCACAGACGGTGAAATAAATTAATAATGGGTTTTTAGTTAAATTGGACCTATACCTATACTTATTTAAAATTACACGCGTGCATTATAGGTACGGTGCAAGGATCTTTTCAGGATGATCATCATAGTAATTTTGATTTCATCGACTTCTGATTTAAACAGTATTAAATTACGGCGATGTCTGTTTATGACAATCTTGGTGACGATCGTCATGATCGAAAAAAAAAATCGTGGTTTAACGGCCGACCATATGAACATTATAATAATAAAATACAATATTATATTTATATGATATTATAGTCTCGCGCATGCATTTCGTTTCGGCCAATTAGGCGATATGTTATGATATCATTAGATATACATTTTTTACTATAACATCATACGTTATATTATGTATATTGTACATGTAAAATATTATTGTTTGAATAAAAAAAACTAAAACTACAGTATAAAATATTATACTATGACGGCGTACGACGTTGCTGCAACACTCGCGGTCGCACGTACACATCATAATAATACGAGTATGCACATACGAACGGCGGACAGATGTTTCTTATTAAACTGTTTAAAAGACACGCGTGGTTTAAGCTCTATTTTAAGTACAAACTATATTATAATATATGACTGTATGATTCGAATAATATTTCGACTGAGTCTGGATGGTGTACGGATTTTTGCGACCTCCACGATTATTGCACGTCGCGTACCCATCATAATTATATCTGGGTATTACGCGTACTATTTTACTTTGAAAAATTATATCAAATCGTATACAATGTGTTCGTTGTACAACTACATACAACTATTAATGTATAACAATGTTATTATGAACAACATGCAGACGTGAAAGAAAATGGGATTACTTAGACAGTGCGGATATAATCGGTCAATTATATTTGCAATTTTTTTTTTACGTCATGACACATCATCACGGTGTGGTTCCTTAGAATGTTGTGACTCTTATTAAGCATATTTATGACCGTATAATCTTAATTTATATCTAACCCTAGACGGGTTAGACGGTCAGTATAAAACGATTCATGGTACACGCAACGTCGTAAGATAATAACGTTATTGTTATTATGCATTTTTTATGCTTTGTCGGTTAGGTCGCTGCAGTGTTATTCTATCGATGTTTTCCCATCATATATTCGTATTCAATATGGTTATTGCGATAAACACATCTCTATGTTTTAGCAATTATTTTCTGAATTGGACACATATTACGATCAATTAGTATCGGACATGATTATTTACAGCATTTTTTGTATAGTTTCCAATTTATTTCAAAATGTTTTAATCCAACGCAGTATATATGATATATTATGTTACCTATACTCTATAGTCTATACATAATATTATAATATAATAATATAGCATTCCGATTCCGTCTTGGAGGTCGTTCAAAGACTTGTAATTTTTATAATCAGAACAAATCGTTTATCATTAATCTGTCCTGAAATATTTCTTAATAGTTTATCTGGAAAATTTTTGGAGCGTAAACAACGTACCTATATTTGTCAAATTTAACATTTCTTAAGAAGTCTATAATACAGCGGTTAGTAGCAGTAGACATGCATCAACATTCACCTTTCGTGTTCATTAAAAAAAAAAAAAAAAACTTTTAGCGTGAATTTCTTCTTATTGATAATTAAACCCATCATTTAACTATTTTAGTCTATAATTAACTGCAAATAAATATTATCAAACAAAAATATCTTAATAAGATGTTTTGTATACAGCCAACATAAAACAACTGCAAGATAATGTTTTTCTATTACACTAATTTAAAAAAAATGATAATGGGTAAGTATTAAAAAAACAAAAAAACATCTTGCCCATAGTGCCTCTTGCAGATTAATATGTACTTAATTTATGTGTCTAATGTGGAAATGGAATAAAACCAAAAATTATTAATATTAATCACCTATAATCATGTTCATATTAATATCAGTACATCGCTCAAACAGTAAATACTTATGGGATATTAGCAACACGACGTGATGAATACTGTACCTAGTGTATATTGTACGGTGATGTATACGAAATAAAAGTGAAATTAATCACAATCTGGAGAGCTGCGACGGACGGAATGTGTGCTATACAAATTATTTACATCAACTTAATAATTTTTATATGTTTTAATTTATGCCCTAAAATATTCTTAAATATTCCGGTCATTAAGACTTACAATCCGACCGATTGTTTTGGATTCAAAATTAAAACAAAACTTAAAAGTGAAAACCAACAGCGTTATATAATAGCGTTAAACATGACATAATTTTTAATTTTAATTTTTCTTACTTTTGTTTTATTTTTGATTTTAACATAATTTACTATTCCTATTTCAAAATGCATCATCCCAGTTAAATTCATTAGACAACTTTTACTCGTTTATTTGGCTTCTCTGACCAATATCAGTCACCGGGAACCGAAAAGTATTGTACAACTACTGTAGTCACTATATATAGTATACAACGGATGAAAAAATATATTAAGTAAAAACAAAAACGTAGGTCGGCTGATCTAAAATTAATCGTTTTTACTCACGTGACCTAGATTATTATGTCATATACGTGTTCACTTTTTAAACTTCGTTACGGATCCATAATATTGTGTCTTGGGACGTCTCACGCGCTGTGCTCCGGATACAAAGGGAATGTATGATGAATATCTCACAGACTACGACAACTCCCGCACAGGTAATTAAAATAATTATATTGTACAGCATTTATATTGTCGACGCTTATTTTATTCCCAAATTATAGACATAATAACATTGTTATAACATATTGCGACTCTGAGTAATCCTATGCTTCCTTCCTGTTCAACAATATATAAATTAACATATATGTACCGTATATATAGGTACAGGCGCACACTATAATATTGTATTAGTGCTGTTATTATGACGTACCTATAAATATTGTAAAACCGATAGTGGCCGATGCAACGTGTAATTATATTGCCTAATAATCGTGTAATGCAGAGATTTAACTATTTTAACTATTCTATATAGCAATATCACATGTATACAGTTTACCTATAATACCAGCTGCGCGTGGTGGGATCCTCTCTCTTTCTTCCGGTCGGAAACGGACGTTGCACTTATGCAATGTAAACTTTTTCGTTTTAACGTGGAATGAATAGGTACTTAATAGACAATAACCATTGTAATGTACTTTTTAGTTTTCTGAATGTAGAATGAATTTTTTTGTACGTTTTTTATACTTGACCAAAACGTTTCTATTATACTTTAACATTTAGAAACGAATATACCTAGTTAATAATTTATTATCATTTAAATACATACATATCAAGATGTTGATAAAAAAAAATGTTCTCAGTGAAGGTTTTTAATTTATAACCTTAGTACATATTTGAGTATATCACATTTTTTTTATACTTTTTGACATTATATACCGTTATCTAGGTGTACTGAATCATGTGAAATGGTTAAGTTACGTGTGTGCCGCAACTCCTGCAGCGAGTGACCCATGTTTAAACTGTTTATACGTTCAGAAGTTCAAAAAGTATAATATTATATTTTATTATACATTATTATAATGTATTGGTTACTTCTGATAACGCATGAAGTGTTTGATTAATTTGGTAACGTTATCGATGGGCAATATTTAAAATTATGTACGGTGTCTAGGTACTAGTAGGTAGCAGGCAAAGTATAAACATCCCGGTACAGAAGGAAAGGAAGTTCAGCTACAGTCACCTATATAATATTATAAGTACACATTGTACACCGTATACATATTATTATAACACGGTCTTTACACAATAACAATAATATACTGTTCTATGCTCGAAATGTTTTTATAAATCATGTTTTCACTGACAATAATATATAGTTTCAGAGTAAGGTGTTATCGTGGAAGTTCCAGGAAGGAAAAATACCGCTACAGCGTAGTACAGCGACAAAGCATATAAATTATAATATATTATTATATTGCACCATCACAATTCAGAGTAGTCGTCCGATGCATTTTGCATTTTTGCGTGCACTTACAACTGCCTTTCAACTTGTATAATATGGCACACAACACAATTCGTTTGAACAATTATTTTTAACTGCGACGAAGTTACCAGTATATTCTCGGTTTTTTTTGTCCTGCGAATCTATGCTCACCTATAGCGAATAGCGACTGTTGAAATAGCTGTAATTACTAATGTTACGCGTCTCCTCACTTGTTACTTATTACACATAATATTGTAAACAAATAATAATAATAATAATAATAATAATATTATAGTATCGCAGTCCCGTCTTCCGCGTAAACCATGCCTCGATCTCATAGACTGCAGATGATTAGCGACAGCGCATTGTTCGGATTCGGCGCCGGTCCCATTCTTCGCCACATCAATTCCGTTGCGATGTTGATGATAACAATGCGATAAAACAATAATATTACCTATACAGGAAAACGTGTGAAGTCGAATGGCGCGGTGGATAGTTACGGTAGTTTTCGTTACGCAATATAATATAATGTTAGAAAAACGGTGGATCGTAACATAATACGTCGTGTACCTATTACGGCCCATTATCCAAACACGCACACAATAAAACTATTATAATATTATTTACACATTATACACATGCGTTCTCGACCGGTCTCAGTGTAAATACCATTTCATTGAAACGACGTCCGTTTTGTGCGTTAGGTAATGTATACGATGATCTATAGATGATGAGCTGAGTGTAGATAAAACAAATGTTTTACTACAGATTAATGTTATTCGCATGTTGATAGGAGGCTATCCATGCATATGTTGTCTCCGACGAAAAACATATACATCAAATTTGAGTTAAGCCGAGCCAATTTTTGTGTTGTTAGCTTAAACATTTGAATGAATTGACATAATATTATCAAACTCAAGGGGATTTGACACTGTGATTTTCTGTCTTTGTCCAGCACACGTGCGGCATAGGATTTTAGACGTGTTCTTTGCAGAAAACACGCCAATTATTGATCTATAACAAAGCGGTAAAGAGTCTAAAAACAGATTCGGATTTGTCGTCAAGTCTACTAGAAATCCTATAACATTGTACTGAACTGAAAATTGATATGTTTTACGTTTGTAAGATAAAGAAAACAACACATACATGGGTACAGCGTCCTCTTATAATGATGTGTTTTTACTTATTGTATGATAATGGTATGTTAGAAGGCGATACACCCACATGCGTTGTCTCTGTCCAACAAACGCATAATACATGGCAAATTGTACGTTCTGAATAACCCATTTGACTCTGTTGAGACTAATATTGGAGCGAATTCACCATACTATAAAATTTAGAAGTGATAATGTTATCTACTGCGAACCTCATAGGGTTTTTTTTATATTTTAATTTTAAAGCAAGTTATGCATATTTTAAAATGCACAAACAATTTACAAATTTAAGATACTCATAATTTGCTTTAAAATTAAAATTAAAAAAACACTATGAGGTCCAGTAGATAACATTTTCACTTCTAAATTTGATAATAGGCCAATTGGCTCCAATATTAATCATAACAGAGTTAAATCGTTAAATGGATTATTCAGAACGTATACAATTTTCCATGTATTATGCGTTTGTAAGACAGAGACAACGCATGTGGGTGGTGTATCGCACTCTAATACATACCATTATCATACAATAAGTAATAAGTAATAAGTAATAACACATCATTATAAGAGGACGCTACCGCTAATAAACGTTAAACGGCGTTTAAACATATTATATTATTGTAACTTATTGAATTATAAATTGTCCGTTCAGTTGCCGTATTACACGAAGTACTTTCGTTTGCATACGTCATGCCAATAATTTGTATAATATACTATAATTATTATTAGTAGTAATGTGAGTCTCGTAAATTTACCGTGTAAAATTTTACCAGTATTTACAAAAAAATATTACCATTTACATTTTTTTACTGTTCAAAATGTCGAGTGACCACTTAATTTGTGTATTTTGAGTTTTTTTTATCAATATATTAGAGTTATATACAAATAGGGATTTTTTATAAAATTATAATAACCGATAAGTGATACGAATTATTGTAGTTATTAAATGCAATTTCGTTAACCATTGCGGCGATATACGGCTACTGTTTACTATATGTGATGTAATCGCTTTATATTATATTTTTTACATACAATTGTGACAAAATTCAAAAGTTACATTATGAATCAATTTTCATAAAATTATACAAATTTTACCGTAAATTTGATACATTTACCGGTAAAATTATTCGGTAAATTACCAAAAAAAAATTGTACGTATAATATCCACATCTCTAATTATTATAAGGCTACGTTTACCCAGATCGTAAAAAAAACTTGCCTTGCAGCATCGGCCCATGGATGGCCAAATCTGCTTACTTACATAAAGTATACTGTATACACCAATTAATATTACTCAAGTATCAAATTAACCTATAATTTACCTATAATTTACGTTGTAAACTGTATAATATTCTCGAGCTGAGAACTTCCGTGGCCATCGGACCGTTTGTCTTATGGAAACGCGGTCGTAACTCGATATCAGTCATCAGACTTATTCACCGTGCCCGCCGAATTTTTGGATTCTCGATAAAAATGTGTTTGCACTTTGGCACTTTGCATCGCGGTCTGTGATAATATTCACATTATCTAGGGTGTGTGAAGTGTGCCGAAAATTCAACAGAACAACTCTTGTTGTAGGTAACTGTAGGTAATACCTGTTTGCCACAAGCTTCGTGATTTCCGGTCCGACGAAACGCATAGTCCGTTTTCCAATAAAATCTATGATTATAATAATAGTGTTTTATAATAGTCATATTAATATTTATAAAATTATAATGCCGGGTATGTCGTAAGGAAAAAGTGACGCGCCTATAAAAGTCTATAGTCCAAGTCGTTCTCACTCCCTAGCCACCTACCCACGTTTCACTCGTTCCGGTATTGACGTGGAGCGGTGGATTTTGCACTGGCCGACTAATTTCATATGCTATGATATAATAACAATAGTACAATATAATGTATACATAATTTTAGATTTTTAACCATCGCCGTAATATTTTACTATCGTCGTATTATATCAATCGCGTTCCGATGACTGTCCATGCAGGCACATTGCGCGCCGCCCATCGAACCACATCGTCACGATCTCGCTGTTTGCGTTAATTAAATCATTATTATATATACCATAGTGTAGATATATATATATATTTACATATATTATACAAATCACGAAGTCCGATCCTCTCTCTCTCTCGCACGCCTCGTCAATTATAATTATGTATATTCATACTATTATGTGTATGCAATATTCATATATGTATTATAATCAATTTTTTCAATCATTTCTATTCGTATATAATGTATTTATGAATAGATAGAACTATTAATATATTATTGTTATGTTTATCACCGGATTTTGAATAGATTTTTGATTGGGTCCTGACCGCAAACATCGCACCGCGAGATGCAGAGTTATTGGCAAGATTGTTGTGCAATGAACTAATAATAACTAGATGATATAGACACAAGACGGACTTTCGACAAGAGTAATTAAAAACTGATTAACATTTAATTTTGGTTAGGTTGTTATACTTCAAAGAATAATACTAATATAATATTGCTTCAGCTATGTGAATAGAACATCGTTAACAGACTAAAAATGTATGTTGTTAATGTTAAGAATTGGGAGAGTATATTATAATGACTTATACTATACGTACTATATAGCTATAAATATATTTAGAAAATGTAGAAAGAAAACTCTTAAAATATATATTATAAAAATAAGAGCCATTCCGGTTCCAAATTCAAACACAATAGCTTTTTATACCCATAATGTAATATAAATACACATATTATACCATTGAGCTGATCTGGAAACTCGATTGTCACACAGTCCCTGCGAAGACTGACGGCAATTTTGGTCTTTCTAGTCTTGCCGACGTGGGTTTTTATATACCGCACTTTTCCGGCGCCAAATTACCATTTCCTTGCTCCAAATCCTATTTTTTCGGGTCCATACGACGCTTTAATCGCAGACAACTGTCAAGTCTTAGCACTTAACTGAACTTAATGTATCTGGTGTCTGATGGAAACATTTATGTATTGTACACGAACTTGATTAATCGATTATTTTAAATTACATATATAACATTAGACAATTGCTTTTTTTAAATGTTTAATCACTTTAATATGCAATGCCAAAATAATTATTAAAGGCCACAACTACGTAGTTATTATAGCTGATGGACAAATTATTTACATTAGTTAACTGCTTCATTTCTTGCGCTTTTATATGTCAATATATTTTCCAAGTACCCAACAGGAAAAAATATACTTCAAAGTGAATGCATTTTAAATTTAAAAGAAGAGGCATCCAACAGGGTTGTTTAATTAATAATAAATATAAATCGTTCTAGTACGCTGACAGCTTGATTATTGTACATGTATTATTCACATTAAGTTATGTGTTTAGGAATCTCCACAGTCAGTGAGCATATTTTATTAATAAGTGATAATATAATATTATTAAGCTCACCGTTTTGGATCTAGATCAAACACTAATTATAACTACCAAATACCAATTGAATATATAAATTTTTAAAGCGGTTTCTATTAAACTATTTCAAATAAATGACTACTTATGGTATAACTATTGAGTAGGTAGTTGAAGTTGAGCGGTGATCTTAAGATAAATTTAGTAAATATTATTAATTAATATTATGTAACCTTACACTATAAGTTCATTAAAAATTTAAATTGTCTTTGTTATATAAACATAAACACAATTAGATCCACTTTTACAATTTCTGTAATTAAGAGTGTATGAATAATATATTTAGAAAATGTGCACTTTAGAGTACATTCTAAAAGTAATAGACTCTACTAAGTGTCATACTAACAGCATTAAATACTACGTTATATATTAGCACGATAAAAACATAATTTAAGGTAATTATGTCTTTGTTTTAAAATATAACAACCATTTTCTGCGACAAACAATTCCTGCGCGAACCTTATATACGTTTAAAATAAAATAAAAAGGCATGTGGGGGGTACCAATCTCCTTTACAATAGTTGTCGGGTGGCCATGTGGGTCACTGTAATGGATGTGTAAACAATAAACATTTTAATTCAATAATATAAAACCATTGTATACGAAAAACGTTTATGAGCATCTTTTTTTCACGTCACTAAACTAATATTAGAATAATATTTTTAAACTACAAAAATACTAAAATCGTTATTCCACGTTTAAATATCTAATTTCCTCCAAATTTAAACTTAAAATATCCGTTTAAAATTACTATGTAATTAGATATAGAGATATATTGCTAAAATTTTTTACGCTTAACCTTTTTTTAATACCCACTAACAATTACCAACGAGGAACGTTGTATTATGTTTAGTAATATTTTGACCGAGCAAACATTTTTTTATCGACATAAATTTAAATAAAACTAATAGCAGTTTAAAATGTGATATGCTTGTAAATATCTAAAAATGAATTAAAATATTAGAATGTCATGTTATGAAAATGTTATGGTGTATAGAAACGCCAAAAAAAAAAAAAATACGGAGAACATTTTTATGTATCTACAGTAGGTAATTTATTTAGAGTTATACCAAAAACCAAAATTAATTTTTTTTTAAATCGATATTGAGTAAAAATTCCCGTTTTTCTTTAATTTTATTTGATGTTGCACTTGAAAACTACAAGGAATTTTAAATGTTGATCTCCCTAATGCAACTACTAGATAATAAAATTATCTTTTGATAATAAAATACACAAAGTTAATAGATACGAATATTGAATACATTTTTTCTGTCTCAATGACAATGAAAATGATGACAATATTTGAATATCATACCAATAATTAACAAATCGTACACGGAATATGAACAAAATAAAGTATTTTATTTCAATATGATTTTCATTTTTCACAATATTTAACTTATTATTATTTTTCATGTATAAAATATTACTTTCTAAAACATATTTAATATAATAAATAAAAATAAAAAAACGTACGTAAAATTTAAAGAAAACTGATCAAACAATTAATGTATACATATTAATTAAACATAAAAAGAAAAATAATTATAATAAGTGAGATTGATTATGTTTATAATATTACAAGATAACAGAACTTTAAAATGTATCTCTAAATTTAATCTGCTTAAGACCACGTATTTAAACAGTTTTTACTCTCTATAATCACAACAAATTATTATTGACTCATGAGCTTAATTTTTAAAATCACAGGCTCCATAAACTTAAAAAGTATGTTGTAAAACAACATACATTTTACCATTGAGTCTTTTCTAATTTGATTTTGAACTGTTTTTCATCGGGATAACCTAAAAAAAATGATATAAATAAAATTTCAATAAATTGATTTTTCCTTGCAAACAGTCATAGAAGATAAGAACGGACATCTCCCTTTTACCTAGTATTTCGCGTTCACTTAATAATGCAAAAAGTTATGACCACTTTATATTAGAGCACTGCTCGTTTTTTGTTTTTGGGGGAACTAATACTTCAAATATTTTGTAAGTAAAAGTTATTATTCAATAATATATATTAAATATTGAAAAAAGAAAATAAATTATCATTAATTTTGTGATTAAAATTAATCAATTCAAGAAGTAACACGGATGTTACATTTTTTATTGTTCTTTCTTATTGTTAATTAGTTATTTTAGTTATACATTTTGAATTGCAATAGCAATACACCATAACCTCAAAAATGTCAAACTAGCTGTGGTTTCCCAAAAAAAGGTTGATATTTAAAACATTTTTTCTCCCATAAGTGGAACGCTGATAAAATAAAGTTGTTCTACAAGATTATCTTCCAAGACCGTGATTGTATTTAAAATTATTTTAAGAACTTACGTATTGTCTGAGTGTTTGTTGTACTGGCCAATTCCGATTGAAGATGAGGTTTAGGTAGAATATTATTTTTGGACCAGTGCTTCTACAATAAAACGAAAACAAATAAATATTAGTACATCAACACAAACGATACTATAGAGTGTAAATTCATTAAAATTTCAACGAACAACCACAACGTAAAAAAACATTTCGCATTGTATTCTATTATTAGTCATTTCAGTATTAAATGTAGCTCACCGTAGATGGTTGTGGAGAATGGTTTTTTACATGTTTTCGAAGTGAACTCGGATCAGTGTACCGTTTGTTACATCCACTTGCCGTACAGGCATACGGTTTCTGTAAATAATACAATTTTATTAGAAATCTAATTTAAGAGTTGGTCGTGGAAAGCGCTTGATTCAATTTTTCATGGATTTTAAGTGTATTTACATATGCTTTTAAAAATTAAATTATCTGTTAAGAGGATTCTTCATATTATATTCCACCGTTTGAGAAATGTTTGAATCATTATTCTATGATGTGGTTATTGTTAAATTACAACACCTAACATGTTAAATAAGGTTCTGAGGTTTATAATATGAAAATGTTAATTACATCTATCTTATATGATGATCAATTAAATGATTAATTTAACAGGTGCTATAATAAAGTCCTAATGACCTAACCTTATCTAACCAGTAACCACGACCGTCGACCAACAACATGTTTTAGATGGTATTTGAATTTAAAGACGGCGTTCTATATATGCAATTTATTAGCATTAGTGTCTATAAAATGATAATAATAATATTATATTAATACCATATTCTATGCATTATTATATTTTTATTTTTATGTTTAGTTGTACTGAATAACATGATTCCATATTTTATTTGAATGACTATAATAATCCATTTAATTTCGAATTAATGCTAACTATGTGATAATTTAATTTTTAAAAATTATATGATATTATATATTAATGTACCTAAATTTATTAATATACGAGTTATATCGTCCGTGATTTACTGATGATGACTGATAATATTAGTGAAAGTTTAATCGATGAAAATAAAATAAAAACAATTTAATCATTCATAGTTGTAACACGTGTGTTTCTTTTACAATTTTATTTTCCGTAATATTATATATTTTTTAACATCGTAAAATTATATAGCTACACAAAGGTCATATTCTGATGTGATGGTTATTATATTATTATACTGGATCATAAAAACGATGGTGAATTTTATCTCTACAAGAGCTCATATAGTTTGTAGTTATACAATAACTCGCTGTTGTTATACAATTATATTGCTCAGCTTGATACAGAAAATAGTAATCGACAAAAATCACGACTTTAAAATAGTAAACTATTCTTATTGTTCGTGACTTTTATTCTAGAAAGTTTTATAACTTCGATATAATTTATATTTTATATTCCTCTCGTATATTTGTTGATATAAGTTTCATTCTTCAACATAATTTATTGCATTTGATGATGTTTTCTCCACATTCATAAGGTCAAAAATAATTTATTTTACACAAATTCTCAATTATTAAATTACGCTCAATTTTATGATAGGTACCTATAGGTTCATAAAAAAATAAAAAATAAATTTCTGTTTTAAATTAAGATAGTCAAAATATAATAAAATCGCTTTTTTAATTTCATATTATTATCAACATTTTGTACTTGCATATTAAGGTACGATCACTATTTAAGTTTAATAATAACAAATTACCTGTTCGAAATGTGTTCTTTGATGTTTCGCTCGATCCGAACTGTTACTGAACGCTTTTGAGCAACCCAAAAATTGACATGAATATGGCTTTTCACCGGTGTGCGACCGCTGATGAATTTTTAAATTCTCTAGTCTAGAGAATGCTTTTGGACAGCCAGCAAACTGTTGATGAATACATAAAATATTTTTGATTAGTTCCTCGAATCGAAATTCTTTGTAAGTGCAAAAATAATATCGTCATAAACAAGGTACATAAATTGCATCACTAAAACCGATCACAATCGATAACATACTAGCTATATATATATATTATAATACCTATTTAACGTTTATGATCATTATTAAGCACGTATTATACTAAAATAAACCCATAAGACGTGTATAAGTATTATAAATTATAAAGTACATACATTTTAAGACTTCAATAAGAATTTATTGCCATGACAGCAGAGAAGCATTTTCAGATGATATGAATTGCAGAACAGTAATAAATTGCATTATTATTTATTCATTTGTTGAGGACAATTTGTGCAATTGACGTCATTGTAAATCGTCAGATTGATTGATTTTTAAGACGTTTCAATAACTTGCATCGAGTGGATCGAATAATGTAATAGCAGGTGACATATACCGACGGTTATATTATTATATTACTGAATACAGTATTTACACATTGTTGTGTAACCGGCCGGGTTGGATATCAGTCGATACACACGCGAATAATATTGTACATCGAGTGTTGTTTATGTGAGAATAAAAAAAAAACCCGTATCGGATATTTTTTTTCTCCGGGAAGCGCAAAGGTAATCGTAAAATAGAAAAAAAAAAAAATTAAAAAACAAACAAACAAAAAGCATTATCCGCCTGTTCGTAAACAGCAGTCATGACTCGACACGGTAATAATTATTATAATATTATATTCTAATACACACAACATTATTATGTTTTTATCTAAATGTTTTTGTACCGCACGGTATTCGCCGGGTACAGTATCGGTATGATATTATAGATTATTATTGTGCACGAGGAGCATCGGTACATAATATGCGCGTGTTCACTGGATATTTGCAGCACTCCATGGAGGCGGTGGGTGCTGCGTAATACATGTATTATTGTATTATATATGTGTAACACGATATACGTCACACTGCGCGGAGTGCGGCGGTGCAGTATAATATTATGCACAGATATTATATTATTAGTATTATTATTATAAACATCGGCCACGGCATAATAACATGTATAGGTATAATATTATTGAGTACGCGTCGTTGTACGAAAAACGGTGGGTGGAACCATTATACGGTGGACGAAATTGTACTGCAGTGAGTTGTAATTTGGTCGTTTTACAATATTATGCCCGTGATGTATTACGGCACAATAATAATAATTATTATTGTGACGATGGGTAGGTAATATATTATAATCTGGCGCTTTTAAATTGCGATGTACAAAACGCGTTCATTTATAGAACTTATATAAATATATAACATTGAAAATAGTATAGTGTAACAACACCAGCCACGTCGTTGTAACATATATTTTTCTGGTGACCGCGGGAAAATCGATAAAATATTGTACCCGGCAACGGGGATGCGTGGCGGGAATTTTAGATCTACTGCTGTTCTCAAATTGCATTAAAAGTCAGGATACATGACGTTATTGTTTCGAGTCTATTAATAGTTTTTCGATATCGATTCATACCGAAAATATTGATGTACGAGAGGCTACGTGCTATGATCGTGGCATTTTCAAGGGCATTTCTAGCAAAATTATTTATTGACTACTATACAATAATTAATATAGTCTGTGTCATTATATTTTGCAGTCAATCGATCTAAGAAAGTCTAAGTATTTTTCTCTATTAACAAAAGTAGGATTTTCATGTCTGACATTTTTACGAGTGATAAGAGGGCCTTTTTTCACATCATCAAATATATTTTACTTTATAGAGTTTATTTTATATTATACTTATACAATATCAGATATTGACATATTGTATACATGATACGGTTACAGAAAATATACGAATGAGAACGCTGTGATTGAAAAATAAATGATATCTAATAGTTTTGTATTCTAACCAGCCGTAATATTGCCAAATCAATATTGCATTTTTAGTGTTTCCTACTGCCCTGCATATCTACCGCTCTCTGGAAATGTGTAATTAGGACAGCATTTATAATTTGTTTTATCCGACAGCAGCGGTTGTATGTAATAATAATAATAGTTAGTTAATTGATCATTAAAGTTTAAGCTAATAATAACCGATCGATAGTACCTATCATTTGCGAAAAATAAGGAACAGCTCGAGATGAACGAGTTTAGGTTTATTTTCATATGAAAAATTGTCCTAGGATCTAAACATTGGATAAGTACTGCAGACAACAAAGTCAGTGATATTACACGTTATACTATATCCTACTTCTATCATCCAAAATCGTGTACAATGGTTTGTATTTTGTGCATTATAGTGGAAGATGACGATCAAACGCCGACAGTATTGTAGAAACGGGTAACGCGACGACGACGACGATGATGATGATGATGATGATGAAAATGCATTCGGACTGCGCAATAATAATGTAACATGACGTGTACATAATATATTATTTACCCGCCCCGACGATACGTACACATAGTAAATGGCAATTTATGTACTCGTATATCATATTGTGCTATATGTTATTATGTTTGTAGGAGGCGTTTACCGTGCATTTGTTGGGCTTGTCACCCGAATGCACTCGCATGTGTATGAGCAGCTTGTACCGGGCGTTGAACGGACGCACGCGCCTGGGGCAGCCCCGCCACTGGCACGTGTACTGCGCGCAGGCGCCCCGGGGAGCGGTGTCCACGTGCAGTTTTTCGATGTGCCGCACCAGCGGTTCTTGACCTGGCCCATCGACTTTTACTGTGCACCCTTCCCATTCGCACGCCAACACTCCGTCGCAGGGATTGCCTGCGAAAACGACAACGAAACGATATGAACCGACTGTATTTTCTATAATATTAGTATTGTTATAATAATTATCATAATAGTTCGAAACCTCGAACTACGAAGCGTAACTACTTGTACAACACGTAGGTATAGGAGGCGTAGGAACCTATTATAATGTTATCTAATCGTTATAACTTGTAATATTATTAAAAGTCTCAAAGTGTATTTTTGTTTGACAGCTTAGACGCCAAAATAATATGTCGTCTTTCACAAACTCTAAATTTTACAGGAAAGCTGTTGTAAATATTCCAATTTTTTAAAAAAAACTATAATATACTGATTGATTTATTGTAATTTATATTCTTTGATATTTTGTGAACCGATCGCATTATATAACATAGTACGGGTTGCTTTATATAGGCCAATGCCTATAATTATGAGTTCCTAATTTAGGTTTTAGGGTTACCTAGCACATGACACATTTTAAATATTTTGAAGATTTTAGTTTTTTTTTTTATTTGGCAGAAAAAATGGACTTAACTTCTTAAGTAAGACGTACAAGGTCAAATAGTGTGTAGTACGCATATAGATGAAAATAAAGCAACTGTTATTTTAGTAAAACGAAATTAAACTGAGTTCGCAGTGAGGGACCGATTGTGCAGCTATTCGTTGAAAGGGGGAGGGGCGGCGTGTATATAGAGCAACTTTTAAAAAAACTTCGAACGGTGGTTGCTAGGGGTGAGTTTATCAGTGCACGTATGGCAGCGCAGGGATGCGGGATGGAAAAGTATAGTTACGGGGCTGGTTTATATACATGTTATTGCATACTCGGCGTTTATAGATATAGTACCGAAGTGGAGCGAACGCGGTGCGGCACTGCGACGACAGCGAGTCGCTTGCGTCCGCGACCGACGATAGAAAAATAAAATAACAATCGTTACCGCAGAAAAGCAATCCCGGGGTCGAAGACCTCAAGCCTGGCTGATGCGCTCACCCCTCGTGTAATTGGCCCGGGTTTTCTAGGGAGTATAAACGCGCATATAAATACATAAACCTATATAGCCTTTATCCCCCCCCCTCGCTGCCGACCGTATAGGCGCCTTCCACGAAACTCTCATAACCTACCACCCCTCAGGCCCGCTGGGACCATCCCGTCCACCACCAACTATACCCCATTATTGTCGACCGTGGAACACTATTTGGGTCACGAGTACCGCGTCTAGGTTTTCATATTCCCAGTTGTGTGTATATAAGTGCAACGTTGTACATGCACAGTGTACACTGCACACAGCGTTCGCGCATATATTTTATAAGTAATATATAATATGGTTCCGCACGTTCGTACACTGCGTTTTCCGAGAGGAAATCGATAGTTCGTTTTCTTTTATTTACAAAAATATTATGTTTGAGTTCGGATCGTTCATGTTTTTATTAATATGAGATGTATTTTACACTAGGTACCAACTTTTTTGTACAGTTTAAACGTTTTTAACATCGATTTAAATATGGTCGTAAAGATGGCCCAATGTGTGTAACCTATATCAACATTTAGCAAATAATTAGCAATAATTAGCAAGTGAAGTTTTAAAATTTGCAAGTCATTATTTTCAAGTACGGGGTAAAAATAAAAAAAGGTGGGCCAACTTCACGAAGCCCACCTTTTTTCACCCACACGTTCGAAACTGGTACCAATCGATTCCTCATAATTTGCAAGTAATTGCAAGTTCAAAAAAAAAAATTGATACCAGTTTCGAATGTGTGGGTGAAAAAAGGTGGACTGGCCCACCCGAACCTTAGGAATTTCTTTCTTGATTTAAATACCTACGCATGGAGAGAGGTTTGTGGATGGGAAGTAAGACATTCCGTTCTAGGCACTCAAATAATTAGGAGAGCCACCATTTTTCATTAAATAAACTAAATCGTTTCATATTACACTTGAATAAATTTCTTTTTGTAAAAATATATTATTTAATTGAGAAATATTTATAAATTGTATTATTATAATATTATATATTATGCACTTTAAATCTGAGGAGAATAAATAACAAAACTTTTATAAATCCTTTCTTTTATTTGGCCACATGGATATTATGTCACATTAAAATTAGAAGCGTAGCTATGTAGGCCAGGAGATAACCTAACATTTGGGTTCTTAAGAACTATATTCTTAGTGAAATAAAAAAATACAAAGAACGAAATAACACCAAATTTGATTTTGTAAAATCTGTAATACATTATTTTTTTTTAAACAATTGTGTTTTGTCTAATATGTATTTAATAATTATGTGATTATCATTGTGATTTTACTGTACCTAGTTTTATATTTATTTTTGAAAAAAAAAATGTGTTTATTTTTATAGTTATAATTTATTTGTTTAATTATTTTTATTTGATTAAATCTGCGGCAACAATGACCATTTATGGAGATCATTTATTGGGCCAACAATCCGGCAACAAAATGTTAACAATATTGTATACAAAGCACGTAGGTAGATAAATTGTGGCTCAATATTAACAAACCACCCGTTTATTTGAACACTAACATAACCCAAGCTAACCCTTTTTGTATATTTTAGAGACATTTTTTAGATGCCCTTTTGGCTTTTATTATTCAAATGGTACCTTATAATTCAAAGTGGAGTTGCTAACTAATAGATTGTACAAATAAATAATAATGAAATTTAAATTTCAAAAAATCGTGTCGTCCGTGAAATATATATTAAAATAATATAATTATGTAGGAATCAATACAAACAGCTATTAAATATTGTAGGTAGGTTCTGAAATAGATATTGTAGACAATTTTCAATTGACAATACTTACTAGAACATTTAGTTATAAATACGTTTTATTTGTTTAATAAGATTTATTTATATCATTAAATCAATGCAATCATATTAATATTATTATCCTCATGTTTGAAAATGTACAATGTACACAATATAAAAGTCACTCGGAAAGAGCTGAACTCACCCAAAATTCATCAAAGGTTATTTTTTTTAGAAATTTAACAGTTGGATTTGGTGAAACAAATCTAATTGTATGTATATCGACCTAATAAGATGTATAGATAACATTATAACAGTATACAGTTACTATATAAATTACTTATAATTTATATTATAATATACCCAGTTGATGAGTTATAGATATTATTAATTATAATTTATAATAAATAGACCAGTACGTAGTACGTGAGTTAAAATATAATATAATTAATATTATGTAAACAATAAACATGAATGCAATAAAATACGTAATTGTAAATTGTTATCCAAATTATCAAATGTTGGGACCAATGAAAAAATACTAGTATGGTGGAAAGTATAAAATATTTTTTAGTACCAAAAAACAATTTTGGAATTTAAGAATATAAATTCAATTTGATTAGAATAAAATGTATATAATCTTACCTTGGTACATTGGCTCCAAAAATGTGTCGAACATTATGGCATCACAGTCGTCTTTGGCCATCACCACCTTAATAATAAAATTATAATTGGAAATAAGTAATAAGTACATAATACAATATTATTATTATAACAATACACTGCGATGGATAGATATTTATCATAAATAATTATATTATATGTATTATGTAATTGAAACACACACTTCATAATTCATATACTAATATAGGTAATCTACTATTATATTTATGCGACTCTCTTCTTCTTTTTCTTCACCCTTTGCTTCCGACCATTTGGGATCGGCCATATTTGTCCTACACCTCCATTGGGCTCTGCCCCCTCTATTTTACTTACACCATCTTTTTTCGTGTAATTTTCTATCTGTCGATCGATATCTTCTTCGGTCTACCTCCCCATAGCTCATTTTCTTTCAACATGTATTTCCATATATAGGCACTTTTATTGTCTCCGAATCACCTTTCCTCATTACTTTACATCCAAACCTATTCTTCCTAATTTAATTTTCAATTCGTAGCATTGTGTAGGTACTTATGTCTATACAAACCTGGTTGTCTGAAGCAAGAAACGATTTATCATCCTGATCATTCATTAAAAATGGTATGTCAAAACAAACTTCTTCGTCGGCGATAATTGTGTGTCCAAATGAATCAAAATCTTGGACTTCCTAAAATATCATATAAATTATTATATTATAACAATAGAAATATTTCGTTTTAAACGAAGGCTACAGTCTACGTTTCTAATAAATAAATTTTCATTATCTAATAATTTGTTTTGTACTTTTGTACAACCAAAAATAAATTTAAAGATTTTCGACGAAAATATTTAGTATATTTAATTTAAAATATGATACAGATTTCAAACACAATACCATTAAGTACTCATACGTTATATGTACAGTATACGTTTTAAATTTATAAACTATGTCGATAAGACCAACATAACGTGGATTAAGAAATTATTATAAGTTTCACTTATAACGGTACAGATTTTTGCAGAAAATCTCGCATCGATAAATCCAATTTGGATAAAAAAAAACAACGAACCGTTCGTAGGTGGAAAAGAGAGTTAATGATATGAGGAAAGTAAATATTAAATAACCAGAAATTCAATTATTATAGATACCGTGCTCTGATCAGAATCGATTTTTTTAGCACTATAGTTTTCGAGTTTTCTTACACAGTAAAGAGTTTAGTAAAATATCTTATCAAATATTCACTTGTCAAAATTAAAAATTAATTATCTCATACTTAATATAAATTATGAATTATTATTAATAGACATTGTCTTGCATCTTGAAGCGTTTATTTCGATATAATTAGCAAGTCGCAACTACTCTATACTCCAATTACAATGAAATTTTTTGATTTTAGACTTTCTCAGATGTTTAGTATTAAAAAGTGGAAAATTTGTCGTACAGAATGGATGAAAAATTATCGCTAAAATAGTGACGGAAAAGGGAGGTATGCTGAGACAACTTCCAATTTCCACATTAATCAAAAAAACGGAAAAGGGGTGTTGAAACCAAATAATATTGTTAACAAAAGAAACCTTACTATAATCATCGACACCATCATTGGCTTATTCATATTTTTTGTACCTATATTCTTTCGTTTTTTCGACCATTACTTGACATAATAAAGAATCAATAATAATTATTATAAGTTCAGGCTTGTCGACTTTCTTCGTGCATAATTTCCCATGGTCCCATAGTTATAACGAGGTAAGTATTATAGTATCTATATTTCATTGCATGTAGTTTAAATCATATAAGATGAGTTTGTAAATTCTTTCATAAGAAGGTTTTTAATTTATTTTGTTCAACCCTTTCAGATCCACATACAACATATTATTATATTTTCTAGTTCAACAATGTAGATAAGTATTGGCTTAACTATAATTAAACCTATGACGTATCATTTGTTTAAAACTCCTAAAACGTACGTAAGTGCACTCTGTTTTTTTCATTTATTTTTCAACAAAAAAACTATACCAACAAACATAAAAAACAATTGTTTGATAATATGTATAATGTATACATATATTATGTGTGCTGTGTTAAGTGATACAAAAATATATTTACATTGTTTTTAGTATAATTACTTGCGTAGGATAAAATTATGAATATAAGATGGAATATTTGTGTATAAGAATACACATAACGTAAAAAAATATAAGCAGATAATCATTTCAAGAAGGGAAAAAATTGATCCTCCTATATAAATTGAAAAAAAATATATAAATTAAAATAGTTGCATATTATGATCCTCAACCAACTTTTATATTTATTTTGTGTTTAACTAGCAATGTAAATGCAAACTTTTATATTTTAATTATCTTTAAAAATATTTTTATGTCACTACACTCTAAATTAAGACGCATCTACTAGCCTGACTATGGAAATTAATTTAATAATATGATATTTTTAGTGCACATTTAAGTACTGTTGAATGGTTGATTTAAAATTATAATAACTAATATGTTTTTACAAAATATGATTTTGTGAAAGTAAAAATATTAAATGACGGTCATAAAAAATCCACTTCTGTATTTTACACTTATGGTCATCAATTATTATTATTAAAATGCAAATAAAATAAATCAAAAATAATGAAAGTATCATAAATCATAATAATTTAATTGGAAAATTCAATAACTAATAAACAATAATCTATATTTGACCGTGATAATGTTGATAATTATGAATGTATTATAAAAAAACTATAGAAACTGGGGTATAAGTTTAAATCAATTTTAAGCAAATTCAAGAGTGGAAGATTGCAAGGGATACATAGTCACATAGATGTGTACAACACTCGTATAATAAGATGTCATAAGTAAATACGTAACAATGAAACATTTCAAATAAACTAAAGTCGTAACGAAAAATGATTATTTTTAGTCCTTGGAATCCAACCCATCCCATTCACCGTTGAATTTGTATTTATTGATCGAAACGCATACGCCTCGCACACGGCTATCCGAATCTCAAAGTTGTTAAGTACACAACACGAACGGATTACACAATAAGCTGTTTTAAATTCAAATAGAATTGTTTGATCTGGAGAGGGAAGCCGTATTTTCCATCATAGCGAAAACTTAATTTCGATAACGATCGTGGTGTGAATATATAGACAAAAAATGTATGTTAATTCGATATTTAAAACATCTCACCAATAATCCAGAAGCTGAGGTTGATGGCGGTGAGCCTAAGGCGTATGGTTTCCGGATCCTGTGCAGTTGGTCGGAGAAACTCCTGGTGCCGGGTATCATGGGTGGCAAGACAGGCGGTGGCAACGAGTCGTCTTCGTCGTTGTCGTCACCTGAGTCGGCCGACCGTTGGTGTTGTTGGATGAGCCATGCTGACGACTCGATGGTATATGACGGGTAACCACTGCGATATCTCCGGTGGTCAACACTGTTTTCCGCGGCCACGGGTCGTGGCACTGCAGGTGCTGACGGCGCGGGCGATTCGGGTCGGCCCAACAGTTCCTCGTCAAACCAATCCAGCCCCACGTCTTTCATCCAGTCCTGTGGCTCAGGTCCCAGACAGTCGGCAAACCACATATAAGGATCCGCGTCGTTTTCGATTTTCATCGTGAATGTTTCGGCAGTCTTTTCGATATTTGAGCGACGAATGAAATAGGTATAAAAATGTACCCACACAGGAGGTTTTCAGAGCCTGATAATTTATTTTTAATTGCCACGAACACTGACTTAAATATTGCTGACGTCGATCGATTACTGCTGCGATGTACCGATATTATAACAACGCGATAACACGGTATAATATTATCTTGGTGTAGGTATCGCGTATTATTTGATATCGGTCTTAGATGTACGGTAAACGCGTTCGTCCTCGTGTCCTGTGCAAGACTGACTCCTCGTCACCTCGGAGAGCACATCATAGGTTCGAAGGGACGTTTCTTTTTTTATTCCTCTGGCATATTAATCACCGAGTCGGCACACGTGATTTTCACCTCCTCCGCCTCCCCCTGTCCACCGGCTTTGTGTTGTACAACGCCTCGATCCCTGTCGCCATTACCGAGTGTTTAGCTCGCGTTTTAGACGTCATGTTTGTTTTTTTCTACGCTTTATTTTTCGTTTTTTTTTCTCGTTGTCATCTTTCAATCGGATAATAATAGTTGATGAATATTATTGTGTTATTAATTATTATTATTATATATAAGTATACGCTCGCGCATATGCGCGTGTGTGTGTGTGTGTGTGTGTTTACGGCGAATAA